>JAXGGP010000028.1:10154711-10169173 GCA_035584415.1 Eueides aliphera
CGGCGGAAAGTGGGGAACGGAAAGTGGAACGAGGTGTCTTAGCACCAGGTTCCCGGGTTCCCTCTGCCTACCCTGCCATGTGCGGGATACAGCGTGAAGCTAAAATATTTCAAAATACCAACTCTATACGTTTATTTAACAAAGTTCGCTAGACTACTATTTTTTTGGCCACTACGCAATATCAGGGGAAGCGTAGAAGTAAAATACCATTAAATTGCCAGTTACTGTGTATAAAATAAAAAAAGCTTTTAAATCCATGTATGGGCACTTCAGAAACGGTTGTTGTAAACAAAAATAAAAATTCTAACTTGGTTCAAGAGATTTTTTTTTATTAAATATTGATTATTAAGATTTTTATTATTAAATATTATTTAGTAGTATTTCATATATCATTTAAACTTCGGAATTGAGTCTAGATATGCACTATATTGTTGGGGAAAATAAATTATTGGTACTCACAGCCAGAAGTATGATCATCTTCGTACCCTACCACCTATATATTTTTTTTTCACCTATACTTTTATTTATTCTATTATATTAAAAAATATGTACTCACTCGTGAGAGTAAAGAATATAATTAAAATTATTGTATGTCAACTATGTACATATATGCTGTAGAAATTGCCGTCCATTGTAAATCATATGATCGTAAATACTGGTAACATACCACCAAAATTCATTTTCCTGTTTTGATTACTTTTCATGCAAAAAGCATGTTATAGATTTTTATCCTGTCTTTCTGTGTAGATCCATTGTGGCTCCTTACTAAATTAACTTTCGATATTAATTGGATATTAATATTTTTTTTATTTATCGCTGTGGTCCATAGCTTTTTTATGAAAATCGGATTAGGAGCTTGCTACCTAAAAGCACTTTTCCAATTTTTGCCATACAAAAATACTAAATAAACCTGAAGAAGAGAATAAAAAATGTAAATAAAAGTACCTAATCACGCTGGACGAACGAAGGAACTTAAGCCCATGCTTTGCCTTTTTAGTATAGCGAAGCAAAAGAAAATATTTATTATTACGTTTCCTCGAGTGGAAATAGAACGCATAACTTGTTGAGCTTAGTACCTCACTAACTCACTCATGTTTGTGCCTCTGCATTACGTTCGACCTTGCGAGGCCTGGTTCTATCATTTAATATTATTAATCTGCAAATATATCTATAGGTCATATTAACATAGGTTAATTGTCTCTAGTGCGACTCTACACGCAATGCCTTAAATTTGGCGGAAAGTGGAAAACGGCACGGAGTGTCTTAACACTAGGTTCCTTAGCTCCCTCTGTCTACCCTGCCATATGCGGAATAAGCGAGTAGCCACAACTAAGAGATAGTTCTAAATAATTTTAGACCATTCTCTCTATGATCTGTGTCAATTATCTCCAGTACAAGGTAGGTAGGTACCACCGCTACGCGGTCCTCTAAACATTTCGCGTATGAACGCGGAATTCGTGCGGGCAATTTCAGGCGGACGGCAATTTAGCCATACGGCGGGCCTATCAATCTGTCTATCTACATTGTTGTACGATATACGCTGTCAGAGGTAGCTGGGCCACTAGTAGTTGTGATTCAATTGTTTTGTGAGATTGCTTTTTTTTAAGTTTTTTATTTTGTTTCTTTTTTGTTTTATGATTGTTATTGTATGTTGTTACTGTTTTATAGCACGATTTTATTACCTTCGGTTGTGTCTTAGAATGTTTATGTGTAACGAAAACATTGAACGCGATATCGACAGAATTTCAAATGTTAAATTTATTTGAAGTTTTACATACTTATCTTGGACACTGTAATATTATGAAAAAACTATTCAAGTCCGAGTCAGACTCACCTATGACGTTTATGCCGTGTGATTCCGGCTTAGGATCACCCTGGTACTGATGGTGTCGTAAGAGGCGACTAAAGTACGAGTGGCAGGCAGGATTGTTACCACCCCCGGCTCTTAAAAAAGTGGCTTCGGCCACTGCGTTTCGTATTGGGTAATGTCGGGCCCCGGTGCCCAATCACCTTACAGACCGGCAACGCTCCTGTAGCTACTCTAGTGCTACTCGGGGCCGTAGGCGGCGGTGATCACTTACCATCAGATCCCGCACGCCCGTTTGCCATGTCTTTTTTATAAACAAAGACCTTTTTTATAAAAAAAGAAATTGACGTATAAAACTTGGCAAACATAAGTTTGCCTTGCACTTAGTAATGCACTTTTATTAGCTTCGATAGTATATATCAATTTATGTTTCTAACAGAAAGTATAACTGTGATTTTGACTGACTATGATTTATGTGAGTAATGTGGGAAGCAGTATGTCTTAACTTTCTTATCTCTTTGTTTCTTCACCTTACAGTGCTTGCATTGTAGTAGATTGATGATTACAAGTATGTAGGTTTATAGATTTTTGAAACGCTTTTAAGCCCCTTCTTTTGCTCTATATTTACCAACAAATAACAACAAGATCTTCACGCTGTATCTCTCTCTACTCTCTGACTCTCTAAAACTTAACTGGTTTAATCACGTAGTTATATTGAATTTTACACATTTAATGAATCATCATCCGTATGTCAGTTGTATTGTTATAATTATTATGTCAAACTATCGCCAACGATTTACTAATAACTTCGTATACTGCCTTACATTCTTACAGTATGAGCTGAATGTATCTTGTTCTCTGGTGTTGTGGGTAAAAGGGTTTGATTTTGTCATTAATGGATACCCCTCAGGTGGTAGAAAACTTCCAAGAAATCTTCTTTATTGAAATAAGGATGGTTTTGTATTTTAATAGCCTCACGTACCATTATAAAGATGTATCTGTTCTCCATAGCGTGGACGTAGGGTATATGAAATCTGATGTTTTGAGCTTATCCGCCGTATGTTCACACACTGCTGACTTCGATTCATGCCCGTAACATCGGATGTGTAATCCGTCACCCTAACATAGATACTTCTTCGTGTTTCATCGATGTTTGTATGATCAGCCAACCACAAGTTATTTCGCCTATCTCAAGAATTGGCTCAGTTTCTTGTTAGGCTTGAATAAAATTCATTTAAAATGTTAAGTAATTGTGAAAGTAAAAGGTCTTATAACATACATACATATTTAAATGGAAATGAACCAAGCGTATATCCTTAAAAGCATAAAGTACAAACGATGTTCAGTACAAACGCGAGATACTATAAAGATGGTTTATAAACGAATTGTTTCTGGTCGAGGGGTAATCTCCGTATCTGCAGATGGGGTGAGTGCACATTATGTAGATATAATCCCGCTACGTTAAAATTTTCATACGTTTTCTAAAAAAGATGTCTTCGTTCCTAAGTTTGGAATAACACATAAAAAATGTGAAAAATACATAAACTATACAAATGTGATTTAATTATGAACTTTTGAATATCTTTATTGTATAGATTCCTATAATTTCTGGTAAATTGCACACACAGTGTATATTAAACACACAGTGCTTTTTAAATTCAGCAGCAAGTCGGTAACAAAGTAATCTTTGTAGCCTGAAAAGTAAGTAATTGTGATGTTCAATATATATGCTATTATATTTTTTTTTTGTATAGAGGCGTATAGAACGACATAGAAAAATAAAATTCTTAATCTCATTCACGACAGACAACAGAAAAATCCGTTCTATATAATAATTTGATTTATGATAGAATAATTTGTAAGTTGGCGTTTATTAAGGAAAAACTGATTGTCTTTGTTAACTTTAAAAAGATAGTTTTGTATGGGAGTTAAGGAGTGCATCTTTATAATATCAGTTAAAAAAATTAAGAACTTCATAAATACTTTTGCTAAGTACCTTTAGATGATCAGGACGCGCTGAATAGTAGGTAACTCTGCTTTCATTTATATAATAATTACATGCAAGCATTTTATAATTTCAAGTTAAATATTCGTCCACGTTCACCGCGTGAATTTTGTGAACTAAATAAAAATGTAAAGGGAACGAGTCAGTTGACGTTCCATATAACAATGTTATTGGTTTGTTTTACGCGGAGTTTTGAAAACAAAAGTTATTAAAGCAGTGTCCCGCGATACCGATTTTTTTGCCAATAATGTGAAATATGATATAGATGACAATGTTGTCGACTGAGAATTAATGATTTATGCATATCTATAGCTGAATAACTAAATTTATAGATTTATGTTGTATGTAAACGTATATTAAATCTGTTTTTCTTCATATCTTCGCGCTGTATCCCGCACGAGGCAGGGTAGAAGTGGAACCTAGTGTTAAGACACTCCGTTCCACTTCAATTTCCCACTTTACGCCGATTTTGAGACATTGCGTGTTAAGTGGCGGAACTCAACGCCGCGCTTTGCCTTATTACCAGATTGAAGTAATGAAACATTAAATATTTAAATTGAAAATATTACATTTTTATTTTCGACTGGAGATCGAACCTGTCGGTTACAGTCTTATGCTTGTGCCGCTGCGCCACGACAGGCCTCGATATATTAACTCCCTAGGTTATTTTACTTTGTTCAACTTCTCTTCGTACTTAGAGCAGGTTAGGCAGAGGGTACTCATCGTTAAGAGACCCTGTTCAATGTGACCCGATTAATTATTATCAAGACATTTCAAGCTGTTTAACAGATATCAACGCCGCGCTTTATGTTATAAGTAGAATTGATATACATAAAAAATTTCAATGCCACAAGTGAAAATCGAACCCACGACAAGCGCGTTTTCATTCAGCCAATGTGTAAAGTTTCTCGTGCAGGTTTGAGACAATTGTTTATTGAATAATAGTTATATATTTTTGGCATATATTCCTATTACGTGAAATTAAAATACACGAACCTGCGCTTGTTTAAATGCAATAACTTGAATAATGTTACTCGAGGCTTATCATATCAATTACATGACGCATTTCATACAATGTGTTGTGTATGAGACTAGTTGTGATAGGATTATAAAGCAATCTCACAGTCCATACCTATATCCGTTATTAATACCCGTATTAGTAGTGTGTCGCACTGATTCGCCGCGGAACATTGGTTTTCAATTAATATAAACGATAGCGCTTTATGAGTGGTTAACTTATTCGATTTTTGTTTATGATTAAAAGGTAGCCTGTCGTGGCGCAAGGGCACAATGGTTAAATTTTAAACGTGACAGGTTGTGGGTTGATTCTCAGTCGAGGAAATAAAATGTTGATTTTTATTTACTTAGCGGAGTAAGCGCGGCATTGACACTCAATACGCAATGCCTTAAATGCAGAGGAAGTGGAAATCGAAAATAATTTATTGGGAATAGAGTGTCTTGACATTAGGTTACTAAATTCTCTGCCCCTACCCTACTATGTGTGTATTACTTACTGCGTCACACTAAAAAAAACTAACTTTAATTAGATATATTTCTTACTAATATTAGGATATTCCTTATTATACTCAATATTTGCTAAAATTACTCCCCCAGTTAATAAGATTAAGCGATCACTTTAGAGATTCTAATTTAATAGAGACAGGTAAAATAATTTCCTGCCCTTTGAGTCTAGATAGACTGCAACGCTGTCACATGAAAACCAATTTTTGTGAGACGACTACGTCGTTAACTCGGTTAAAATAATACGTTTAATGTCGTAATTAATTAATAAACCTAACGGCGCATCGGCGTTAGGTTTGAAAGTTTTTAGCGTGGCGTATTTTATACTATCTACTAGTAGTTTTAGTTCATAATTGCATTGAGTCCGGAACAGTTTATCGTTGGTTTCCTAACTTGGCTTTGGCAAGTGGTGAAATAAAATTTAAAACAATTTAAATCTGCTCTACTGATGTATACAGTATATTTGCATATATATGTAATTGTATATAAACGTAGCGTATGTCGTTTATGATATTTTATTTGTAGTTAATTATAATTATAGTATATGTTCAATGGCAGTATAACGTTATTCCCACTGTTTAGTTAAAATTACCAAAGGTTGTCTATAAGAGATTTTTTGTAGCAATAAGACTACCTCTAGTTATTACCGTACCGTATTTGGTTATTTGTGTAGAATATAATAAAATAAATAAATAAATATGTATGTTATAAGGGAATCTGTGGAAAGTTTGCTAAATATCATTGAGAATCATTAAAAAAGTAATGTAACTGAAATAATATTTTTATTCTATAAAAGTAACTCCGGGGCCTGCCTTCCTCAACCTACTTCACTTTGCACGATCTTTAACGCCCTCAGTCCCGGCGTCCGGGATATCATTGAAGTATTCTAATCAAAAAAATATTATTCTAATCGATTTTAATATCAATTTCGATTGAAAAATTTTAACAGTACAACGTTATTGAAGACATTGTTGTACATTCCGCATCAAGTAAATATATAATATAATGAAATCACCTCCGTAACTATAGGTCGGTACCTGAGTACACAAACACCTTAGCTATTCATAATATTTAATATTAATTTTTATTTAAACAGTGGGGTACAGTTACCAGGTCGCCCTACAAACTAAGTGACAGGATTAGTAGGCCGTCCACCGGATGGTTGACGTCACGCTTGTCTTTAACAAATGCAACTTTACATTGAAAATGTACACGTTGCCTTGAAATAAGGTAGTATTGTGTACAGTTTCATATTCACAATAGTGGTATACATTGTATTGACTTTTGTACTAGAACTTAGTTATTTATGATCCTTTTACTCTGTTTCAATATAATACGTTCAAATGAGAGTCAGTTGTTTAGTAGCTTATGAAATGAGATTAGGGCCAGTAGTGGTGCAGGGACACAAGTGTTCGACTGTGAATAAGACAGATTGTGGGTTCAATTGCCTCTCGAGAAAATGTAGTATATTTTCATTTAAATTCAGTTTAAATGTGGCGAAAATTAGGAAACGGTCATGGCTTAACGGAAGTGAAGTGACTTAACACCAATTTTTATCTGCTCATTCTGCTATTTGCGAGATGCAGCATGGAGTTGAATAATGGAGTCATTGCGAATACGTAAATATTCTACCAAGGACATAAAATAGACTTGGCTATTTTTGTAGTAATGGAGGCGCCGTCGCTAGTTTTTCTAGCTGGTCACTGGTTTACCGAAATAAGTCCTATTTAATATTAACAGTTTTTGAACTCAGTTGCAGTGCAAAGGCACAAGCGTGTGACTGTATACGCCGAGTTATTGGTTCATTCCCCACCTGAAGAAAAAAAGTAAATAAAATACTTAATATTATCATTTCTTCGCTCTGATAACAAAGAGAAATGTGGAGTTAATTTCACCACTCAACACGCAATTCTCTTAATTCGGGTAAAATAGGGAACGGAACAGTGTGTCTAAGCACTAAGTTTAAAACATTTTTTTGCCTACCCTGCAATGTGCAGAGTACAATGCGAAGCTAAAAAAAAAAGAATATTTATAAGGCCAAGTGAAAAATCATACCTACACCTTAATAGGACATGCAATGCACACTGAACAACAACTGATATGGGCAAGGATATTCCCAAACAAAATTCAATTTTTCCCAAATTAATACTATACATATTTGGCAGAATAAAAAAATATTTTAAAAGAGAAACCAAACTGAATACCGTAAACGAAGAAAGCTTTAAACGGAATGTTTTCAACATATTCAATCACACGTTAGCTGCTTTTTAATCTTTTTTACGGCGCTATGGCTGTCGTGCGCCACACGCCACGCGCTCGCCTCGCCGACGTCAAATTTTACACCAGTAGTTACGGTATTCTGGAAAAATGCACAAAATTTTAATTCACCCACAAAAACGACATAAAAATATAATATTATGATGGGAATATTTTTAATTTGTGAAACTCGTTTAAAGAGGAAATGTTTAACTTGCCGTTTTATGAGTTTATATCCTCTTGACTCTTCAAACAGAACCGTTAAATAATATCTCGCAGAAAGTTTTCATATTTATTTATCAAGAAAATTGTTGGTGACGGCTTTGTCGCTCTGTTTATATTTTAAGAATTGCTGTTTCTATGTATCTATCTACTTATATATATTACGTAGTTCATAACAACAAGCAAACGGAGTGTCGTAACACTAAGTGTCCTCCGCTTTCACTATTTTGTGCCTTTACATCGCGTATTGCTATTGAAATATACAAATATATTTAATTTAAGCTTTCAATAGCAATTTTATATAAAATTCTTACGTGTTTTTACCGCAGCTTTTTTTTTAAATTTAAAACGGCTTAAGCATAAAAAGGTACCTTAATTTAAAATATTATTTTTAATACCATCGTGTAGCTGAATTCGTTGTTTTAGATATTGTCTTAAAAGAAATAATGTCAATAGAAGATAACGGTAGCTAAAATTAATACATAAATAGTGCAATTCAAGCTGGCGAAGCCGCGGGCGGGTGCTAGTAACATAATAAAACAATTTAAATAACACGAGTAACGCTCATGGCTAAAGCAGCGTGGGTAACGTTACATTAATTAAATAATTAACCACAATTATGGCATTTGTGTATTGCTTGTGACAATGTTTTATATTATATTGTTTATTTTTTTCTGTTTGTTTTTTTAGATCTACGCTTTACTTGCGTTTTTCCTATAATGCATGTTTTACTTAGACACTATTCATTAATTTTTAGTTTTTAATTAAAGACGTATATATTTTTTTCTCTATAATTAAATTTGAATTTATTATCTGTCGAGTCTAAAACCGTGCATTTACAAAATTCTATAAAAAAGTTATACATTTTTCTCTAAGAGCGTACGGTTCAACAAGATTCGCAATCATTATCGTAAATATACATAATGATATATCACGCCCTTACAATGTGAATTTAAAATATAATATATATATATTTATTCCTTTTATCTTTATTTTATATTGGCTTTATATATTTTTTTAATACTCGCATACTTACAAGCAGATGTCATGTTTAATATATTGTTCAAATAAATCCACGAAGAGCGTACATTTGTAGCATTTCAGTGGAACACAACGGATTTTCCAATCCATTTAAGTAATCGGCTAAACGCTTTACTATTAATTTGTTCCTTTTATGAAAACAATTCCTACGTATATAAATCATATTTTTTTCTTAGTACGAGCGTGCAATTGATTTGTTTTATTGAATGAATGTAGCAGCTCTTAATTGAATATTTACATATTGTTTTTTACCGATGTTGTCCCTTTGTGGTATTAAAATATTTTATTAGAACATTATATTTTATTAGAACTTTGGAACTACTACACTAGTGAGAGTTTAAGTCTCTCCGTTCCCCATTTTCCGCTGAATTTGAGGCATTGCGTGTTAAGTGGCTGAATAGAGCGCCGCGTTTTGGCCTTTTAATGAAGTTATTATTTTTTATTTTCTCGGATTAGGATCGAACCCACAACCTATTCTATTTACAGTCGTGCGTCACGACAGGCTTTACGTGTTAAAAGTAAAAACCAAATTAACAAAATAGTTGGTCTAATTTGTTTCAAAGTTTTTATTGTCACCAATAAATGAATCTTTAAATAATTGATTAAAAAAACATGTCCCGCTGAATTCCATGCGCCGGTATTTCTCAAGTCTGAGGCAGTTCCTTTAGTGAACTGGTCTTATTTTACATAAAGTTTTTAAATTTCGCTTGGTGTAGTAACGTAATGTAATAGTTAACTGTAAACGTGATTCTTGTTAGTTTAATCTTGTAGTTAAGAAATTATTGTATCTTTTAATATTAAACATAATACTAATTTCTCCTCCTGAATACTCTGTTATGTGAAAATAATCGTGGAGCTGAATATGGTTGACACTTGTTTTATCAATTATCTTGCAAAGTAGATCCTCGGATCGGTCATTCGCGAAACCGAAGGCAGTTTTTTTTTAAGTTTGGTTAACTTCGAAATGTATTGTACATATTATTATTACCCTAAGTTTTTATCTATTCGCGCTTCTCTTCTGGGATCTTTCTTGATAATCTTGCCTTTTATTGAAATTCCATGTATTTTTATTTATAAGTCATCGTGGTGTAGTTGTGTAGCGTCTGACTGTAAATGTGATTGTTCAATTCTCATTTTGGGACATAATTATATGCATTTTTCTTTTATTTCCTCGCTCCAATAGACGAATCGCGACATAGAGTCAATGTCTCAAAACTGGATGGAAAATGGACATTGTAGTGTTTTGGTACTAGTTTCCTCTGGCCTACGATGTAGTATGAGAATAAAGGTGAAGCATATTATTTAAAAGACAAAGAACTGAAGGTCACTTAAATTTTTTGCCTCCGGCTTAAACTGTCCCGCACATATAGGCAGAGAGAATTTAGACACCTGGTTTTATAACACTCCGTTCCTGTTAAGATCCATCCCTTCCTCAGTTTCCCCAGAATTGAGGCATTGCGAGTAGAGCAGCGAAACTTAACGCCGCTAATTGTCTTCTTTTAAAAACTTTCTGCTTTTTTAATATTTTGAAAATGGCTATCGAATATCGAAATTGTTGTATGTTTAATAATTTTAACGAACCCATACCTATCACATTTTGATAAAATAGGAACTTTATATTTCAGTCATCTTATATAAAAACCCTTGTTTATACCAAATTTCCATACATTTTTGCCATATATACAAATAATAAACACAAACAGACAACACTATTAAACAGTTGTTAAGTCTGCTCAAACAACAGTTCGTGCGTTTCATCGCGCTCTCTATTTGAACTCTTCCTGTTACTAAATCCCCTATAAACCTGCCAGATCATCCCGTCGAGGTTTAACCGCGTCATCGACGGCCATTGCTGATTTATTTTACGTTTATATTGAGTTATTTAGCGTTATTATTGTTTTTTGTATAATCGGCCTGTAAATATGTAGGAGGTTTATGATAAAATCGCAGCATTTGATCTAATTATAATAATTGTATTATTATTTTTTTTTTTTCTGTTTCATACTGTCATATTGTAGAATGCACCTGGGGCCCTAATATTAAGACATTTTTGTATTGATTAATGATTAATTTAGTTAATGTATTGATTAATATAGTTGTGTGTACAAAATTTTATTGACAGATGAGAATGAATCTTATATTCATTATTATTTTAACTGAGCAGTACTTGGTGAATATTTTCTTAACTTTGGCTTATTTATCATATTATGTTCTGTACAGATTTATTATTCAAATTAATTTCCTATATAAAAATAAATGCTTACTCTTAAAGTTATTACTATTTCAAATTCTAATTCATATTTGTATTTTAATATAATTGAGAAATACAATATACGCCCGTCAGTAATCCACAGGCTCACATCCATTCTCCGTTAATTAGTTGAATATTATATCTTCCTTTACATTGAACTATATTTGCGATTGCTTATGTTTTCAATTATGGAAGAAACGTTAATATTTTTAAGACCTTGTCTCAATAAGACTAATAAATAATCATTCAACTTATATCTTATTCTCTATATCAATATTATAATTTTAGTAAAATTTAAAATTATTATATTGATAAGAGAAAAAGAATGCGGAATGTATGTCTGTAGTGTTATCAGTTTGTAAGTAAAAAATATAATTTATACATTAAGTTTGTAGTATATCGATTCATAATACATTGTGATTGCAGGTATAGACCCGGCGTAATCGACGTCGTTGGCATACGGTTTTCTGCCCTTTTACTATTGAAAGGACTAAGAAATTTTAAATTTTTAAAAAGCTCCCAACCTGAAATATTACTGCCTTTTTTTGGCAAATGCTTGCATTTCTTAAAAAACAAATGTGATTTTCATAAAATATAGCTAAAAACATTGTGTATAAGCAATTTAGTATTTTTCAGCTTCTCACTATTTACCGCCAGTAAATGAGTAACACTGGGAACTATTATCTTATCTCTTAACTAGCGTTAACAAATAAGACATTTTTATTTTCAATTTCTGAAACATTGCATGTTCCGATTAGGAAGTCGAGTGGTAATCATAACTACGTATATATGTTTGTACGTATATTGTATATATGTATTGTATATATAATTTGCAATCGATGCTTCTACAAAGAACGCAATTTGCTAATACTTTATGGCTTGCTAAATTAGGCTTCCGAAATGCGATTACTGTCGAAATATCGCAATAATAGTTCACTTATTAACTACATATAACTGTTCATATCCTTTGTTATATATGAAACTAGACCACATCACCGAAAATTCTGCGTAAAGCTTTATTTCTATTAAATTTACACATTGAAAGAAGCCTAGCTTTATTTGCGGAATACAGCATGACAAACTATATATATATAGATGATAAAATATAAACATAAACTTAAAAAAAATACATTAAAAAGGAAATTTGTATTTCAATTTATTAGAAATCAAAGTGCGATCAATGATTCTCATATATTTGCATCAAAACGTACCAATACTAAATCGTACACGGAAAGCTACCTATTTGCTTTGATGAAAAAGCACGAGATAAATTCGTAAAATACATTCAATTCGCTGAACGTTAAAATGGACCAATTAAAAGAAGAATTTAATAAAAAACGTTTGTAAAGCTGACCGGCATTTACAAGCAAATCCCTCTTCGTGTGCTGACCTATGGTAATTAACGAGGTATACTGTAATCAAGGGTAGCTAGCGCTTCGTGGCAAAAGCTTGTGACTGTAAGCGCGGAAGTTCTGGGGTCGATTGCCCCCAGAATACTCGAGGGAATGTTGTATTTTAAGTTATCATTTCAGCACTCTGATAAGAAGAAGAAGATGCGTGGTGTTGAATTACGCCCCTTTTCACGAAATGTCTTTTTAGTAGAAGATGGGAAACAGGGTGTCTTAAAACTGCGTTCTCTTTGTTTGTCTGCTATATGCTGTATACAGCATAACGCTGATAATAGGAATTAAATTAAAACGTACGTGAATATTTCCTCCTTAGATGCTGGTTCAATTTTCCTTGAATTATTTGATAATTTCATTTCCTTTATACCAAGACAAGATGCGTTGTTGAGTTCCACCTTTTAATACAAATTGTATGGATTTTGTTGAAAGTGGGAAACAGAGTGTTTTAACACTAACTATTCTTTGCATAGCATACTAGATGCGGGATACGTCGTGAAGCTAACAAGCGAGGAATTTAATAAAAAAACGTAATATGCATATCGCTGTTCCGGCGCTGACCTATGATAATTAACGAGTTATACTGAAATCAAACATAGTTAGAACATGGCCAAACAATATTCGAGCTGCGGTGGATGGTTGTATAGACACTGGTGTATGAATGTTTAACTATAATTTTTAATTTAATAGATTTTCTAAGCATGTCTTAGCATAGATATATCTATATCTAAGGCGTCAGTTTGTAAATGTGACAACTATAGGTTAGCTTACTACTCAGGGGAATGAACTATGTACATGTCTCTCGCACTGGTATATTGTATAATTCAACGCGCAATGTTGTGTACATTGGGTGTTTTTTGGAAAGGGATTATCTGTTCAATTATTTTTGCATAACTTAGCTGATTGTGGGATTCAGGAACCTATTAACGTAGTAAAAAGACACGACGTCCCCATTAATACTTCCCTACTTACTCCGAATCGGTAATAGTATCGGTATCTTTAGTTGTATGAATCTTATTTTTTATATTATAATAATGTTAAAATGTAGGTCATGTGTTTATTAACTTTTCTTATTTTAAACTAATGAGTTTTCACTACATTTTTCTTATTTTTACTGTTTGTGAAACATTGCGAGTAAAATGGAATCGAATACGCAATTATTGCATATGGCAGACCTAATCAAGGAAACCAAGTTTTTTTTTAAATTTATTTGTATGTACGTAAAATGACGATTTTAAGAATATACAATACTATATGCTTCAAATTAATTATAGGGTCCTTAGATAATACTTATCGTCTAACAGAAAGACAGATTTACATACTTGGTGTAAGTTGAAATGTTTTTAGTCTTGCTAAATTTTTTTGGTAAATAATATCAATCCTTTTGAATATAATTTGAGTACGCAGAGGATAATGTAGTTGAGCTGTTCCTAATAGACTATAAATTTTTTAGTAATTTCGTACTGATTAGCGGAACTTTATGCCAAGTTTTCTTTATGACCAGAAACGAAATAAAACTATTTTATTCTCCGTAGTTGGAATCGAATCCAAAATCGTCTCGCTTGCAGTCAAACGCTACACGGCTGTGCTACGACGGTTTTAACTATAACACTTCTAAAATTTATTTACTTTGTACATCGAAGGGTTTTTTTTAATAATTTGACCACATGTAATATTTTTTTACCGGATGCTTACTCTTTACTTGTGAAACAACTTCATTTGTGCACTTAATATTAATACCAGTATTGATATCAACGAGTAAGTATAGCACAGCATTGTACCTTGTCTTTTTAAAACAAAATGATACATTTGTTGATTTTAAGTCTCATTTGAAAATATTTATTACGTAGTAAGTTGTAGCCGCTACTCCTTAGCTTATTGCTTAGCTTCACGCTGTATCCCGCACAAGGCAGGGTAGGCAGAGGGAACCCGGGAACCTGGTGTTAAGACACCCCG
>JAXGGP010000028.1:10177885-10192058 GCA_035584415.1 Eueides aliphera
CCTCGTTCCACTTTCCGTTCCCCACTTTCCGCCGAATTTGAGGCATTGCGTGTTAAGTGGCGGAACTCAACGCCGCGAGGGTTCAATTTGCATTCAAGAAAATCTCCAAGCCAAGACCTACCTTTTCTCGAAGTGTTTTATCGTTTTTTTGAACTCCCGTTTTTTTTGTTAGTTTCCGATGTACCAGATAAGTCATATTCTCAAGATATGATGTCAATAATAGACTAATTAAACACACTAAGTCTCAATTGAATAGCTCAAATACTTTAGATTTTATTGATATCTAAAATACATCAATTTCGTCACTGACACACTGGTGATTATTTTTTGTTTGGCTACTTCCTGAAGAGAAAACTGGAATTTGTTATGTATTCTTAGTTTAGTATATACTGAAGAAAAAGAAAATTAGAGTAATTTCTTGTAACTGTAGACAGTAACTAAAAAACCTATTAATAAGTACTTACAAGAACCTTCGCATTAATCAAGAATCTAATGGTAGGTTTCAGTTATTTACGCCCTTTGACGACGAGTTAAGCAAATTGACTGTGAGTACCTAATTAATACGATAAGATATAATTCTAAAGCTAGGTACTTAATTAAAATAATTTTATTAATAATATCTATTTAATTTATAAACAACAAAACCGACTACGGTCGCGGTTAAGCCGCAGATATGTGTGGGATTCGATCAGAATTACTAGACATCGGTAAAATAAAATAAATATAAATTTTCTAAAATTGAAAGAACTGTAATTATAGTGTATCTATTGAATTTCCAAACTCCATAGCATTAATATGATGAATTTCGACTTACATAATTTTATTCCAACTGAGAAGTTACAAGCTAAAAATTTGAGCGTCAAATAGGTAGCTGTAACTTTTTATTTTGTATTTTATAATTCTATTGAACATTTTATAACTAAAATTATATATTAAATTTTTCTTTTTTATTTACTAACTTAAAAACAAAAGAAATATTTATTCAATCTGTCAAGAGAGAACCTAGTATTAATACCATCCGTTCCCTGAGAACAATTAACCTACCTACCTCGAAACAATTAACAAAACATTGCGGTACTCAACATCGCGCTGTGCTCCTCGAAACGACCATTATTAACAAATAATTATAACATAGGGCAACTTAACTATAATACGACTAGCTAATACGTTCATTCTACACCTCTCACATACATACCTATAACATAGTCAACATATTACAAAATCCATAGCAATAGAGGGCAAATTATATTGATGTGTAATGCGTAGAACCGCAGGCCAGCTATAAATGACAAATTGAGTTAGCTCCACAGCTCTGTACTACACTTTATAATTGTGTATATATAGGTAGATGAATGTGAGAACGCTTATGCGTGATTATGATGAAATATTGCGTAATTTAATAGTTTGAAATCTATTGATATAAAATAATTACAACTTTATAAAGCTCTGCGTGGTCTTCATTTTATTTAATATTTGAGATATTGAGTGTTCTGTTGCAGAAACTTACACCGCACTCTGTCTGTCAGAGCTACTTTGTCTAGAAAAATAAGGAATCCAGAAGTATAGTTTAAGGAAGTCATAATTTTTGTGAGATGTTAAAGGTGAATTACAAAAACTATAGTTAAAATTCACAAATATTCATTTACCGTTTTATCTGTTCATTTCCCGAATAGATATCTATGATGCTGTCATATCTTGTTCTTGTTAACGGAAATAGGCAGTCTCACAAACGTCTGTCGGGGAAGTTATCAGAAACTTATCAGACAGGGCAGCCGAATATAGTTTAGAGAAGTAAATAGTATAAATTATATTGATACTATTTTTTTTTAATTTGCGTGTGAAATATTTGCAGATCCTGAGACACGCGCCATCGTGTTCAACTAAGTTAAACATGTGCAAATGTCTATTAAATGAACAACCATTAAAAATTATTTTATAACCCCTAGTAACTCGTAAACCGATTAATCTACCACATCAAATTTAGCACATTTACCGCCGAATGCCGAGTGCTACTAAACTAAATGCCAACCTAATAGTCCAGTTCAATATAGACGTAAACTGACTTGCGAATATAATAAAGCCTTTAGGAAAAATATCTATAAGTAGGCCTGTCGTGGGTCGCTGTCGCTGCGCTGCACAAACGTGCGACTGTAACCGATAGGTTCTGGGTTCGATCCCTAGTCGAGGAAATTAAATATTTAATATTTTCAGTTTAAATATTTAATGTTTCATTTCTTGGCGTTTAATTCCGCCACTAAACACGCAATGCCTCAAACTCCGGCGGAAAGTGGGGAACGGACGAGGAATGGAGTGTCCTAACACTAGGTTCCTGGGTTCACTCTGCCTATTCTGCCTTGTGCGGGATACAGCGTAAACCTAAAAACAAGTAAACCCTTAGAAATCTTCTATCCTTTTTCGATGAAATAAAAAAACCACAAATTACATACGTTTAACTTGGCTCGATTTCACAGTTTCTGATGGAATTCAATTAATAAGCAAATAACTAACATAAAATAATGATTATTATTAATAAAACAAATTAATAGGCAAACTGATATTTTATGAAAGAGAGCACCAAGAAATGTAATTTACATAAGTTTTATATTCTTAGCAACACGCTGTATCCCTCATACAGCAGCTTAGGTAGAGGGAACCTAGTGTTAAGACACTCCATTCCCCACGTACCGTTTATTTTCTTAGACATCGTGTTAAGTGGCAGAACCAAACGTCGCGTCAATTAAACATTTGTCATTTCCCCAAGTGGAAATCCAATTCTAATCCCTTCTGTTAGACACGCCACGTCGTTTGTAGATCCTATAATTTTTTTTTATTTTTATATTGTATTTTAAAGAATATTAAAAAAAGAATTTTAGAAACTTTGATTATTTTTAAAAGTAAAAATGTATTTACTATGCAAAATGCAAATTTACTATACACTTACAAAAATAACCTCTGTATTGAAATTTATGACTTATAAATATAATAAATTTAATTGTATCGCATTAGATACAAGAATATAATGCCTGCATACAAAAAGTATTTTAATCAAACAATAACTTGAAAAAATATAATTTATTAAAAGAAAAAATATAAGTTATATAACAATCATATATATTTTAAAACCTACTGACAACGAAACCAAAACTCTAACGAGATATTAATAAACTCTATCCAATACCGTTCATTACACGAACTCGACACAAAATTAGGTTCAAACAATAGAAATTTAATTAACACGTATGAAAACCCGAAAGAATTTGTCAATAAGGACGTAATTAGAGTACAGTGGGTACGAAATCATACCAACACGACATTCGCTTTGTTCCGACATAGCGGGACGACCAAAAATGTGATTAGCTGACGATCCCTGTTTCATTGTGATCGAGTAATGGCTATGGTATTTTCTGTTCTGGTTGCCACATATTTGAATATTTTGTGATAGTTAACAGATCTATTTTCTCTTCGGGCGATAATCAGTTCGATGTTTGATGAATTGCAGAATTAAACTAAGTGTTTAATTTTTCAAATTCATTCCATGAAACATAATAAGTAGACGTGACGAAAGAATGTTTCCTTTCTGCATATTCATGCGGAGTCAGTTTAGCTGACCAAATAGACAAAAAGTTACATGTAATAGTTGGTACTAGCGAGGTTTACACGATGAGAATTAGAAAGAAATGTTATGTAGACACGTGAGCTTTAAAGGCTAGTGGAAAAAATTATTGACAAAAAATTACAAAAAAAAAATTATGAAGCAAAATTGAGTAGTGAGAAAGGAAATATTAAGAAATGTAATTTTTTTAGATTTCAATTGATTACTTTTAATTTACCTTGACCTTATAATTACTTTATCAAAAAATTATTTGCTTTGAATTTATTTGAGTTTCACTTCAATATAGCTAGAAGGAAATATGAAACAATGGAAGATAGAACAGAATTTAATATTAAAGGAGCGAAATTAGGGAATGTAGCGTAAAAAATGTATTACAATTGAAAATTTCTATTCATTTAAGTTTTTTTAGTACAAAATGATAAAAAAGGTGTTTAATATAACTATATGTGAGAATTTGAGAACAATTTCATTACTTTTTGTGCACTTGTCATTGACACGATGCGATAAAAAAATTTAATATCCATATAACGAGACCAAACATCTCGAAGTATTATTTTTAATGCCTAACGTTAATACGCTAAATAAAGGTAGCCATATAATAGATGTGTAATGTTTGATCCTTTAAGAAAATATAATATTATTAATATATCATATTAATTCTGTGTATTTCTTATTTGATTAGTCAAAAGGTAATAGAAGATATAAAGGTAATATAGATAGCATAGACAGACCGAAATATTTTGATCTTGTTTCAATGACACAAAGAAACACAATAATATAAGAAACAAATTATATAATAAAATATAAATTAGAATAATTTTTATAAATATGTAACAATCAGGTAAATTCTACGAAGTACCATCCTCTCATAGCCTCAACTCCGCTAACTTATTTCAGGATATCACAATGAGAAGGCAAGCTTAAATACTTAAACTAAATGTATAGTCAGGAAAGACGGTAAAGTTTCTTAGGACGGGCCTTTAAGACGGCTATAATAATAGCTACTCAAATTGAATTGGCTTCCACGAAACTAATATACTTAGACCGTTGCACTGTAATCTTGAATATACAATTTTGTAAGACGCTTTTATTAGTCACTCGTAACTTTTTCTTTCTCATTTTTTCCGGCTTCACGCTGTACGTACTACGTGTACTGTAGTATAGTAGAAGGAACCTGGTAACCTAATGATATGATATTCCGTTCTTGTTAACATAATTTCGTTCTCCATTTTCCGCCTATTTAGAAACCTAAACATTTTGAGAAGTGTTACTCGACGCCGCGCGGAAAGAACGAAGAACACTACCTATCACGTTTTCGCCACGACAGACACTTATGTAATGGATTCTAATAAACATGCAACGCACTTAAAATAGTAACCACCCGCTTTTAGGCTCGTAAAATTTATAGTTCCGAGCAGATTTTGTAGTAGGTAAGTATGTAAATAATGTATAGCTTTTTTTTTACAAGCACTAAAAGTTCAATATTTATAAAACCTTCGGTACTAAAGTTCTGTTCATAAGCCCTTTACATTATTATAGAAAAAAGTTGATACTTTTCAAATTGCTGGATCCATTATTACCAAACATAATAACCTGGCTTCCGAACGAAAAATGTCGCGTCGAAGCCGGTGCCACAAACAAACTTTAACATCCATTTGAAAACAATCTTTTAGAAATCATATCTATCATACCTTCAATCAGAAAATTTCTCATTGTGTTCTTATATTTAAAAAATCTGTAAACTGTAACTAGAAAACTGACTGCCAAAACTGTAAACTTTGAAAAAAAAAGAACAATAAACATAAAAGTTAAAATTGTTATAGGTTTTTTAAATAAGATTTTTTCTTACACAAGTGTGGACTAACATTTAAAAAACAAGAAAAAATTTATTTATTATTTTCAATAACCCGGATGCTTGTTATATAATAAAAAGCTTTTATATAATCCACACACGGTTATAATCCACATTTGAGTTCAATAAATAAATATTTCAATAAAATATATAACTTTTATATCCGATATTTTTGGTATCCATATTAATATTTTCCCGTTAATTGCCACTGTAGAAAAATGAACATATTTATTTGCACGCATCTAGCTAACTGCTTTGTATGTAAAAGAATGAAGACGACGCTATTAATTTTTGACCTAAAAATACTTACAAAAATACTAAACAACCATCTTACCTGCACATATGTTGCAGACTCTGAACCCGCTTGAACCTCGATACCGGATAGAGCAGTTGCACTCTAACCGGGCCGAGAACAGGTCGCAAGTTCAAGAAGAATAGATAGCGGCCGCTACGAGACGTTTCTACAGCGTTCTCGATGAACTCCACTATGGTTTGTGCTTTGAACATCGTGCAGCCGCCGAAACAGAAATTACCTGGAAGGAAAGACAGTTTAAAATGAGGTTAAAATTAAATGTTTTCTTATAATTAATAATAGTGTTAATTAGACTTGGTATTCGTAGCTGCACACGCTTGAATTGCTTTGACACTACAGCCAAACGAATTTTGTATGTAGCATTTTGTCGAATTGTATATTGAAACGACCACGTCTATGACTCGCCCTATAGCTGAGGCCAAGAAATGACATACGCTAGACATAATGTAGCTCCTTAGTGGAGACGTTATAAGGTGATTTTTCAAAATAAAAAACAACATAGAAACTCTTACTACTGAAATTTTAAAGTATTATTCCATACGTAGGAAAGAAACGTCCTTTTTTTCTTAAAAAAAATTTGAACAAGCGGGATTTAGGGGAAATTTGAACGCGCGCCTATTGGAAACCGTCCAAGCGCTCTTGCAACTAATCCAAGCGTTGTCGTCGTAAGCTCCGTCAAAATTCTTATATGCGATACAACTTATTTATGTTGCTGATGTAGCTCTATCTCAGCATGGAAATTTTTACATGTTTCCGTTATCAAAAAAATAAAAGTTATCAATTGGCAAGAGAGAATTCTATTTATTGAAAAAATTCAACACCTTAAAGTGTTATAAAAAATACTTTAATAATGTAACGATCCTAGTAGACAAATCGTATTAATACACATCCACCCGCAATTGTCAAAACCCGCATTGTTATCGAACCCAAGGACGAGAAACTCCATACCGTAGACATAGCGTAGCATCGTAGCCGTGGCGTAGCTATTTTTGCATAACTAATACAGAACTGTGGCAGCCGCTACAGTTGCATTTTAAAACCAAAACCGTGTAAAATTATACGAGATCACCGGAATGGACTTGACTGTAAAAATGTCACAATATATTTTTTCTAGTTAAGTTTTCTGTCAGATCGAAGATTAGGATACTGTGAATTAGCATTACAAATTTTGTTTTGTTAATATTTATGTTCTCAATAAAAGCTAAATTTTTATATTGATAAGTATTTTTTTCTATCCTAACTACTACCTCCTGTTTTTGTTAATTATTTAGTTGAAACTATTCCAGAAGCCTCTGTTTCTGTGTTATTCTAGAGGCCTCTGTGTCTGATTGTAAAAGCGATAGTTGTGGGCTATTCGGGAAAGCTTTTTTAGAATTCTTATCAAAATATGGTTAAATAAATTTCAAGAAACAACTTAATAATTATAAACTGATACGATGTTTGTTTATTCCATGATAATTTTACCCATAAGTTTTTAATAGCCAGGTTTTAATCAATGTCAAATATGCTAAAACTTTAGAAAATAAATTGCACGTTCCAAAGGAATATCTTAATAACTTTCCATCTGCTGTCCCGCGGGGAGGGCATTGTTTCCGCGACTTTTGATTTTCTAATTTTTCATTTAAGTAGAAATTAATATTTTGTATTCCTTTGTAATTGTGGATTGACATAGTTTTTATATCAAACAAGATACTTTTCTATCTCGTTTCTTAATTAACATGGATGTTTTAAGATCTTGCGTTTAGTAAATTGCTTCTTTGTGGAATTATTATAATTTTATAATGCTGATTGCAGTAGTCGTTATATTTTCACATTGCTTGTTTATTCTATTTTCACCGCCCGCAACTTTATTTAATTGGAATTGAATTGGGTTTAAAAAAATCCTACTTATGTTTTACTTTCATGTTTTGACGTTGTCATAATAATTCATCTTTACTTAAGACATATTTGAAGACTCGTAAGGAAAAATGCATTAATTGTTTGATATTCTTACGAGTAAATATTATTAATTATTCTTCTCTCAGCTTCACGCTCCTGCTGCAAATAGCAAGATAGACAGGGGAGAGCCTAGTGGAAAATTTTAGCGGCTCTACCTTGGAAAATAAAACAAATAATTGAAGTTACATCATTTTTTCAAGGAGGAATCGAACCCACAGTCAACAATGTCGCATTTACAGTACATACATGCTTGTGCCCCAGCGACACGATTCGTCTTTAATATTATTTATATAAATAAATGATATACAACTAAATGGAACGTTACGTTTTTTGAACATAGTGTTTTGCTTTATTATTGTTATCTGTTCAATTTCAAAAGCATTTCAAGCTTTTTTATATTAAAGAAGTAAATTGTATACATTAAATAAAGTCGTGGGTGTCATGGCGCAGCGATACAACACGTGCCTCTTAAACACTTGCAAGCCCGATTTCCACAATATGAATTTGAATTATTTTTTTGATGAGCCTCGCTTTAGTAACAAGAGAGGGAGCAGCGTTGAGCTCTGCCACTCCCCGTGCGATATCCCAAAAATATGGCGAAGGGAACGGAGTGTTTCAGCATAAGGTTTCCTGCCAAGCACAGAGTGAAGGAAAAAAGAAATAAACAAGTATTTCCACGTCAAACATATTACGTAATATAATAAAATTAACGTTTTAATTATCAGCACGCCACTCAACACGCAATGCCTCAAATTCCGGCGGAAAGCGGGGAACGGAGTGTCTAAACACTAGGTTCTCGGGTTCCCTCTGCCTACCCTGCCTTATGCGGGATACAGCATGAAGCTAATTATCAAAGAATCATCCAGATTCAAAATGTATTATTGTTAATTAGAATTAATTTAAATTAACTAACATACCCCTCTACCTGTTTATAAAAAAAATAAGCATACACAAATTATGTAAGAAAATGGTATTATTTCCAGAATACCCAGTGTCAATCCCATTGCGGATAAGGGTTAATAGAAACGCTTGATCGGTTTTCCCGTCAGCGGATATGAGACGACGTCTATATGCGAGCTGGTTGAATTAGGAAAGATAATTAATAGCAGTATTACGTATGGACCTACAATATTTACGTATGTAAGTTAGGTTATTGTATAAATATTATATTTTTTTTATTTTGTTTGTATTTAAAGCTTTTTAAGGAAACATTTGAAAGGGGTTAAAATAAAATTGACATAATATATTTATAAAAAAACAGCCTCAAGCTTTACTCGAATACAAAGGTGGTCTAGAATATAGTATATAATGACAGTATGTCATTTCCTTTTCTAATTACTGTTTAATTTTAAGAATATTTGCATTAAACAGAATCAACGTTGCGCTTTGTCTAACAACACATCAGGGGAAAGTTAATAAATTGATTAGGTATAACAATCATTCCTCGAAATAAAACACGATACCACAAACAGGACCGTTATGTCTTCAATTTTCTTTCGGAGGATAGTAATTTTCTCATTTTGTCGTTCTGGTACAAACATTTATCTTTTAACCAGCGCTGAGTTTAGCATAGCTAGTGCGGCGTTGAGTTCCGCCACCCCAGGCAATGCTTTATTTGGCGGAACATAAGAAACGGAAGCGTCTTAATGCGAAGAGACCTCTTAACACTAGGTTTCTAAACAAATAATTTAAAGGGAAAATGTATCTACAAGAATTTTAAACAGCAGAGTAACAAAACTACAAGTTTATAATAATACCTGTGTTTAGTTCATATCTAAACACTATTTGTTGAATTCAACTGAGCACTTATGTTTCCGTTGTACAACGTAAAGCTTCTGAAATCAAAGTTGGTGTTGTATTTCAACACAAACGCTTCCATTACGCGACCATTTAAAATGTACAAAATAGTTATATATTTCAGTTTATATATTTGACATATTAAATATATTCATTTGTTCGCTTTAGCGCCGTAATAAAGCAAAGGGCAGCGTTGAGTCCCGCCACTTAATACGCAATACCCTGCAATGAGTGGGATCCAGCGTGAAGCAAAAATAAACCTTATTTGATTATAATTTTTTTTATGGCAAAGATACGGCAAACGAGTGTGCGGTTCACCTGATGGTAAGTGATCACCGCCGCCAGCGGCCCCGCGTAGCAGAGGAGGGAGCTACGGGAGCGTTGCCGGTCTATAAGATGGATAGGGACCGGCTTTACCCAATGCGAAACGCAGTAGCCAAAGCCACTACTTAACGCCGGTTTTAAATGCCGAGGGTGGTAACAATCCGGTCGAGTCTGCCCATGCGTGTTGCCATTGCTGACAACGTGACTCTGCCACTCGTACTTTAGTTGCCTCTTACGACACCATCAGTACCAGAGTGATCCTATTCTAAGCCGGAATCACACGGAAAAAATTGTCTCTATACGATTACATAAGCGCACAGTTAGAATTTACAAAAAGAACACTACATATTAAAATAGTTAACAAATACTCTATATTTATTTATTCCTCCACATATTTCGAACAATCGCCGCTTATATAAAAAAATCTATCGTTTTATTTATAGAATCTATGATCGCTAAATGCAGATGGTATTGTTTGAAAGTGTATTAAATTTTAACCAAGCAAGATTTGAATTCGCTAATCCTAGGAATAGGTTAAACGTCCCGGTGACTATGCCATACGTTCTTATACTATTTTACACCAAAGTTACATAACACTTGCTACAATAAATTTACATTGCTAGTCATTTTTATTTTCGTAACACTAAATAACACTTAAAAATTTATAAATAAATTTAAATTTAGATCATCGATTAACTGAAAGCAAATTTATTTTAAGACTATATATAAATAAATAAGTACTTCAAAGGCTTTCTAGGTAGACGAGACTCTCTATATGAGACGCTATATGAGAAGCCAGCGCTTTGCTGAGGATTGTTCACTGCTAGACAGGTAGGTCCGGTTTAAACCACCTGCCAATCTCAGATATAGATTTAGATTGAAATTATAACCGCAGTGTAATCAACACGTAATTGTCTATTTGTAATGGTGATTTGACATTTAATTACTAACGTGTAAGGCATTTACTGTTCGTAACATTGCGTATATATTATATGTATTGAATGTATATGTATATATATATACGATAATAATTTTCAGGAGATGAGAAAAGTATAAACATAGAGGGAATCTCTAAGAGATTTTTTTAAAGAAACGGGTATTCTTACGGTTGCATCGCATTACATATATGATAATATAATACTTGTTCGGAAAAATATCCTCAATTACTTAAAAAACAGTGATAGACATGGTATCAATACAAGAAGTAAAAACAAGCTGATCACTCCTAGTTTTCGTCTTTTAAAAGTTAGTAAGTATTTTATGGGCCATGGTTCACGTATGTATAATAAAATTCCACAAGTAATTTTAGACTTGCCACTTCAAAATTTTTAAGTGAAAGTTTAAAATATATTGTTGGGCAAAGCATATTATTCAATTCAAGAATATTACCATGATAACAATGCAAGGGATTAAATGTTGTTGGTACTCATTCAGGAAGCTAATTATGTTACATATTTTCTTTAATTAATATTTTGAAAAGAGCAACTGTTGAGTTTCTTGCCGGCTCTTCTCAGCAGACCCGCCTTCCGAGCCGGTGGTAGCTTCCTGTAGGACTGACACTACAGACATTTCTATGTAACTTGAAGATTCAAAAGTGCTTGTAATGGCCTATTTGAATAAATAATATTTTGATTGATTGATTTCACATAATATTATTCTCATGTTATTTCATTTGTTTTCAAAATAATAATATAAATACTCGATTTTATCGAATATCATGAAATAATATTTCTTATATGTAATATTGTTAAAACACAATGTGTAAAATTAAATTCATCAGTTTTTTGATTGTATTATATAATTTAGATAATATTTACAAGAAATTGAAGTACTTAGTATCGTTTTCCGCATATAACATGATAGACGAGCAAGTCAAATGTAATTACTCTAACCCACCGTCAATACTTCAATTTTCGAGACGTACTTAAACGCCGCATTTTGTCTTATCACCAGTGCGATTAATCTTTTCATTTTTAAATAACGCCATTACACAAAATACAGCAATCGTTTAAAAATATAACAGTCAGATTCATAGCCTTACCTAAAATATCGATCTAACCAGAACTATTCGTAGAATGTAGGACGCTCTCGTAACTCTTAAAAATATTATTTATTTAATAGTTACAAGTATAAATAGATAAAAAATATAAATGTTAACAGCAACTTGTTTGGCTGTTGCCATATTACAGGGTAAGCTCCTTTGATATTTTTTTAAAAGTACAATTTTAAAATAAATCGTCGTGGCACAGAAGCGTAGCGCCTTTTTTTAAAGATTTTTATTCTTGCTAGAGGATATGATTTTTTTTTCATTTCCTAGTAAAGAAATAAAAAAAATAGTAACAAGGTAGCGGCTAGCGTTAAAAATCGTCACATAACACGCAATGTTTAGAAAATTAAGTAGTGCTATGTTCCAGATCACTATATAACTACCCAGCCGTATATGGGATAGCGCATGTATTAAAAAATATATAATCCCTTATTAATATTTAAACCTATATCCATTTCACAATCACTACATTACAGTTTAAATAGCATTTAATTTGTCAGAGATAAAATAAAAATGCGATTAACAGAATAAACGTTAGTGTAACCCGTTAAAGCCATTTAACTCATCAGGTACTCACTTCGTTGCTTTAATCAACGTGGAAATTTATATAGAGACTAACTTTCTCATGAGACTTCGCCTGCATAGTCAAATGAAAATACATCGAATACAATAATAAAATATATCGAATCGAAATACACAGAAATGATTACCGCGAAATAACATCTCTCTAGTAAGACGTAACGCAGCGTCGAGTTACACCATTAATCTTGCAATGTCTTAAATTAAGTGGTAAGTGATAAACGGATCAGTCTAAATAAAAGCGGAGTGTGTTAACTCTATGTTATCAACTTACCTACTTGCTATGTACGATATAGCGCGAAAAAATAAGTTTTTTAGTCAACGAAAATTGAGTTACAAAGGCGCTATTCTCTCCAAATAATCGTCAAATACGAAATAGAAACGTTAAACATTACGTACACGTTATAACCTAACAGCAAAAGCATTAAAGTACAACTAACGAATCTACAATATCAAAGGCCCCATACACTAACTGAGTTACATGAAATTGAAATGTACATGCGACGTACAATGTACTTTTGTCTATACTAATGTCATAAAGCTGAAGCTTTTGTTCGAATGAACTGTAAATCTTAGAAACAGTCTGACTGTATTGAGTAGTTAATTTATTTATCTATCATTTATTATTCAGAACAATATCACATTTATCGTCTTTACGAAACCTAATGTGACTTTGGAATCATCTTGGCCAATTATAATGCAGGGTAAGCAGAAGTAACACCGTAACCCAGTGTTAAAACTTTCCGTTCGCATTAAAAAATTTCTGTTTCTTACTTTACGCCGAATTCTGGAGACAATGTATGTTGAGTGGCGGAACTCTAAGCCTCGTTTTGCTACGTTACCAGAGCGAGATAATGAAAATATTAAAATATTTAATTTCCTCAAGTAGAAATGGAAGTTATTATATATAACAGTTTTACATTACACGTTTGTCTTTCCGCCCCAAGACTGATTTGAAAATAATTCTCGTGTATATATTTATATATGTAAAAGCTAATATTTTCTGAAGACCAAAAACCCCAAGCGGTCTCCTTTTTTGAAAGCCATTGCCTAATCACGCTCCATTTGTCAGCAGGTAGCTACATCAAAACCTAAACTAAAGCAAATTATTTTATTTCTATCGAATTATTTGATTTGCGGTCGCCTTTGTGTTAGGCGAAGTCCAATTAACAAGTCCGCAATGTGGCTTTCCAATCCTATAGAGCGATACATGTATGAATCGTACGCCTCACTGAGTTTAACTTGAATTTACTGAACGGATTATGATGAAGCTCTTTTGAGATGAATGCTGATATATTTTATGACTAGCTATGCAAGCGATTTAGGCGGTTTAGATAAGGACAACTTTTTTATTTATGAACCGCTTGAAATGACTTAAATTTTAAGGGTCATTCGCCAATATATAATAATCAAAAATACTTTTCAGACGATTAAGTAGAGGACAAAGAGATAAATTATATCAAAATCAATGTCTCAGGTTTTAATACATTGATTATTGCTTCCATGTAAGGACAGACAGCGATATGTTAAAATTTCTGCATATTTGGCCAAATTACTTTAAATATATTTTTTTGAATAGTTAATCTCGGCTAAGAAGATCTTAAACAAACAAATAGCATATAAAGGATTTTAATTAAAAAATCAAACTCAAATTTATTTATTAATTCAGGAATTATTTTACCATAAACCGACAAACACACATATATAATA
>JAXGGP010000028.1:10197333-10207599 GCA_035584415.1 Eueides aliphera
TATATATATAATAACTAGATTGCGGGTGTGAATATTATTTGTATTCGCATTTGAAATGGTTCTAGGGTTGAAACCCCCAAATCCTGATGTTATTTTCTACCTTTTCTAGAAAATTATACTTCATTGCTATTTACTAGCATTTCTCATCGGCTTGAGCTTTGTGATAAAAAAGAAGTAAATGACTTATCAGGCATGATATATTTTAAATACCACAGACGACCAAAATCACAACTTGATACCTTAGATATATAGATAGCGTGTCTCATTAAATGGACTATAGAACTTTAAAAAAAAATCTTTTTTTTTTCGCACAAGTTTCCGAGATTAATGTGTTTTGACAAACAAAATATTAAACTATATAATGTTAGAAAACCTACAGATTGTCCAGAAACATAGATGAAAGTGTCCAGAAATATATTAAGAAAAGGACGTAAAAATTTATACGTAGCGGCACTCGAGCCCGCGATCTTGAAAACTGACAACTTAAAAATTTGTTTGAAAATATTGTTCAAAGTTTTTAATAATTAAGTATAATAACGAAATTTAAATGTATTGCTACAACGAAACGAATAAACTATTCTCTATACAGAAAGCTCTACAATTTTAAGTTGTTCAAAATCTTAAAGATGCAGAAATTAGAGAGCTGCCTGTATAAAAGTTTGCATCTGAAGTAAACTATATTACTTGTGTAATTCATTTTTGTAACTCACTTAATTATGAATATATTTAGTAAAATAAGCTTTTAAGATCCTTATTTAAAAAAGGTATAATCGTTGAAATCCGTCCAAGAGGCGCGGGTTCAAATCACACTACGTTCAATTTTTTATACTTTTTCTAAATGAAGTTTTTTTTACGAAGTGTGGATTAGCACTTTCAATAAAAATCAGTAAGAATGTTTTTGAAATCTTCCTCAGAATTTTCAAATTGTCTGGTAATAAGACAAAGACAAAAAGTGTTTCCTTTTCCTAGCCTATTATATGTGGGTAAAAAAGTCTTTTAAAATACTTACATCTTTCACTTTCTGGATAGAAGTGGCAAAATCCATGATGGTGTCTTCCTCATTGGCCGATCGCCTGGAGTTAGACGGGTGAGGGGACTGCGGTAGCGGGGGCAAGGCCCTGCGGACTGCCGCCGGGGGAGACTCCCGGCCGACCCTCTCAACGCTTTCACAGTCACTGGACCTTCGCCACCGAAACAGATTGCAAAAACTTTGCTTCAAATTCATAGACAGAATTCGAACTGGCGACATCTTCACTTTACCGCCCTGACTGGCCTTCTTAGTCTTCTCTTTACTCTCCTCGACTACACTAATTTCTTTAGATGTAGCCTCTTTATGCTTTTTAGTTTTGGTGCTCATGCTAAGCGTATTTTTGTTAGCTTTCTTATGATTATTGTTCGTTTCCACCGATCTAGAAATATCGTTGCTCTCTTTTAAGTACACAGCTGTGTTCGTCTCTTTGTTGCTGTGTCGCATGTGGATGCCGACGTTGGTAACAATCGTATTACCCTTCTTGTTGATTGTATTCCTGCATTCTGAATCGCTCGAGCTCGAATAGAGCGTATGTAGATATTTTCTCATTTCGCGCAAAGTTAAATGGAGCGAATCCGTATCTGAATCGGTAACGTTCTTCTTGCATGAGGAGCTTGGCAAGCTATGTCTCTTGGATTTAGTATCTTTATGCCTTGTTTCCTTAACTTTATACCCTCTATCGGGGGCGGCGCTAACGACGATGCTCTGAGAACTGCTCTTGGCTCGTCTCCGGTTATTCCTCTTCTTGGGCTTGCCCCTCCCACTACTGTGACTAGGTCGGACCATATCGACGGGAACCGCGTATATATCGCTGTCGAACGGCACGTTGTACATGTCCGTTATGTCCGAGGTTTTCGCAGAGAGGGTATCGTGAGATATAGCCTGGGTTATAAAGCTCGAGTCGTCCGTTTGGAACTGGGTTACGAGGGAATTATGACTACTGGAGAGGCGTGAAGACAGGGAGTTCCTCGACGACGGCCGCGTCCCCCGGCACGGGCTGAGATGTAAAAGTCTCGGGCTCGCGAATCTATGGTTGAGACATTGCCGTCGTTCGTATAGGGATTCGGTCTTCAATTTCCTCGGGTAAAGCGGGGAGACGTGTCTCGCCGCCATTGTTATTTCTAAGCTCGATGTTTTAGATTTATTAATATTATCACTGGTAAAAACAACTGATGGAGGCACGCACACAGCCAAACATTTACTAGGTGAGCCCACGAAGGCGGACACACACTCTACACTTGTGGGGAGTGGGTTATCCTGCAACAATGTTTTCCTTGTTATTGACTCGTACGGAAATAGAAGCGAACGATTGCATTGTGTTTGGTGCTGGATTATTTGATTCATACAATGCGAATAATGTCTCGTCTCGAATATTATTGGTATATAAGGTATGTTTGTTTTAAGCTATTAAATTAATTTAAAATAATTATGATAAGACGTTAATTTTATTTAAAATCATAATATTGTGAAATATTTTGTACTGTAATATAGCTTACTAATAAATTTAGGTCAACTGTTCATAATAAAATTTTTTTATTCCGCTTTTGCCGAATCGCAGGTTTTAAGAATAATAACTGATTTAGAAATTATTATTAAGAAAAGAGCATATTTATATATAACATATAACAATTCGTTTCTCTTTTTATTTCTTTAAATTTAAACTACAAATTTGGAAAAATGTAAATAGTTATTTATATAAGGTAAAAATTTAAATGCATTTTAAGAAATCTTATTTAAATGAAAGAAAATCATCGAGCATTTCAAAAAAATATGTATTGCACAATACCCTTGTAAAAAAAAATCCGAATTTTAAAAATATTTTACAATTTTCCAAACTTTAAAAAATAGATTTCCGTTTTATTTAGTAAATTTTATACATAAGAAAAAATAATATTTCAAATTTGAATTATATATTTAATTTTTATTTAAATTAATAAAATTAAAATCACCTAAACTAATAGTAGTAATAAAATTATATAATATTATAAAAAATAAATCCAAGATGTAAAATTCTAAAAAAAAACCAAAACTGCCATAATCACCAAAATCTAAGTCAATAAAATAAAAAGGGTCCAAAACACCTACCTGAAATTCAGGGGGAGGTTCAATGGCAGTGACTATCACTTTGGCCGGTCCTTTCTTCACTGTGTTAAAGAAATCACCGCACATACGCTCGGAGGTTTCAGTCGACTCGCAGAGCGACAGCGACCGCTCATCGAAATCGCTCTCTTGCAACTGCACATTAAAGGGCAGCGATGTACATATATACATACATACATAGAGATGCACACAAACACATACATATATAATATTAATATGTTGGTACTACGTTGTAATACAAGGTGTACCATCGGAAACAAACAAAGACATGGCGTTCCGAATAATTTCTATAAATTCAACGTTTTGATATAAAAAATGTGTCTCACTTGTCAATGATATATATAAATATTCTATATTATATAAATATTGTATATTTATAATATAATGTACATCAATTTATAATAAAGGCGTCGCGGAAGTTACTTAATTAAGCGTATTGTGTTTGCGGACTTATTTTCGATAATTGATTTCATCGCCAGCGCTCATTACATGATTACGGATAATATTACGGCGTATCAAACGATTCATTATATACCGGCCGGGTAATAACATTATTTGCACTGTTTATTTTAATTTTATTTAATATATATTATGTAGTTTTCATGATTAATATTTTCGACAGAAAATCTTTTAAAATTTTCCGAACTTTAATATATATTTAATTAAATACAACAAAGAAAAAAATTAGTTTGTTTTTGTATTTACATTTGCAATATATATATTGTTTTCCGTATAAAGCAGAATAGACAAAGACAAGCTAGTGTTAAGACACCCCGATTCACACGCATCGTCCAATTTTTGAGCTTGCGTGCTGCTGATGACGTACAGATCTGAAAAATGAAAATATTTCATTTCTCCGAGTGCGATTTAAGCCCACAATCGCCATTTTTACAGTACACTGTAATACGGCGTTACGAAGGCGTTTGCAACAAATTACAAGTTTTATATAAAATTTCTTATTGTTATAGAATCTCTAATAAAGCATGTTTTTATAACGTCTTCGATGACGTATTTTTTTAGATTCACGTGTTTACTATAGTTCGATTCTCATTGAAGGAAATGAAATATTTAATATCTTCATTTACTGGTTCTCGTAACGAGGCAACGGCCGCGTTGAGTTCGACCACTGAACACGCAATTCCATGACATTTGGCGGAAATTGTAACTCAGTGGAAACTGAGTGAGATAACAATAGGTTCCCTCTATCCATACTGCTATGTTCCGGATGCAGCATGAATCAGTGTGGACGTAGCGTCAAGACACTCTGTTTTGCTCTTTCCGCATTAGAGTGACTTAATTAAATTATCACATAGAGTACATATGTATTATGAGGTTTTTACAGTGTCGAAATTTGATTTGTATATCTACTATATAAAATAAAAAAATACGGTTGTTAAAATATTTTTGCACTTTCTAATGTACATAACGAAAAAACGGACTCAGCAGGTTTTAAGTTTTAAGCTGCTATAACGTACAATATTATAAATATGAAAATTTGAGGATAGACGTGTTTGTTCTTCTATCACGCTAAAACTATTAAACAGATTTTTATAAAATTTTACACTCGGAGGCTAGCAAGCCCAAACGTATTTGCGTCTTAGATGACATGCGTTTTTTTTTACTTTCACGCATCTTCCGTATTTACCGAAGGAAGCAGAGTGAGATTATACATCAAGACACTCAGTTGTACACTTTCCACTCTATTCAGACACAGATAAAAATTTTTAAATTTATATAATTTAGATAATACATCGCAAGCTTTGGTTATAACACATGTATACATTTGTTGAAGTTGAAAAACATCTTTTTCACAGAAAAAGCTCAGAACAGCTAATAAATTTTTCATATCATTGATGATGTGTTTTGATTGATGAAACATCTCTGGGTTACTCCAGGGTCGTCAGAAATGGCCATGACAGTTTTGCTTCCAATTAGTTTCATAATTTCAACACCAATGACACATCACAAAATTATTCATTACATTAGTTAATTTATAAATAAATATAAATAATGTATATAATTGCTTTAGTATTTTAAAAATACATATTAAAACTTAATATATAAACAAAAAAATACAGAATTCAATCGCTTTGAGCATTTCAAACAAATATTATTTAAAATAGTCTTGTACATGAGAGAGGTTGTATCTTTATTTAGCAAGCATTGCAGGATCATGTATTTAATAACAAATAGACATGCTGGCTTTGCACATAAACAGTTCACAGATGCAAGTAAACTATCAGAAGCTATTTAAACATACACACAGGAGCTTTATAGTGACATTTGTGTTCTATACAACATAATATGTAGGAGTTCATATTATAAAAATTATAAGCAAAATTAAAAATAAGAATAGTATCTCAACATTTTTTTCTTAATATTAAAGATAAGGAATCTTTAGTGATTTAGTATCTTTTTTTCATATGAAAATTCTATCATTAAAAGGTATATATAAATAGTAATATGACATTCAGATGGTTCTTTATAACTTATGATTTAACTACTTTTTCATTTTATCTTCTATAGTTGAATTTATAGAAATGTAAAAAACACACAGCAGTAATGTTTCTATTTATATGTGAAGTAATGGAAATTGTAGTGAAATAAATGTAATACTATCGATATAATTTGATATACAGTAAAATAACAAATTTTACAACTTTTAAAAAGTTTTAAGTTTTTGTTTGAAACTATCTGTCCTGTCCATGTGGGTTTATTTATAACCTAAATACAGAATTATGTAAACTACTTAACAGTGCGATATATAGACTCTAACACAAGAAAAGCAACTAAAACAATGTTAAACATACTAAGATGTACTGCTTATGATCGTCTTTGTTTTTATATTAGCAAAAAATATTATAAAAGGCTATAAATTAAATATAGCGCCAAGTGTGTAACACATAGTGTTATCACACACAAGTTATAAAACTTACTTCGGATGCAATATGATGCCATCCACTCGCTGAATCGCTAGAAAACGAGCCACTTGTAATCAGCAGACCACTGTCTTCGCTAAGCGGAGGCCCCTCAGAGTGCGTAGAGAAAGACGGCGGTGACTCCATATCCCCCAGAATCACTCAACTTGTATAAAAGTTTTGTTTAAAACATAAAACTAGCGTAAATATTATAAACTCCATAAAAATTACGAAATATACAAAAAATTTATTACAACATTCAACACTAAAGGTGTACAGCTAAAATATGACTATGTATTAGCTAACTCGCTCGCACACTATAGCTGTCGTCATGGAGCTTGAGTTTTTTTTGAGAGAAGACTCTTGGCTTTTTGCTTTATAAAAATTATGTTAAAGCGACATTGTTTTTTAAAAATTATGTATTAAAACATGTACTCAACATAAAAACGTGCCTAAATTATTCAATTTTTTATATATTCCCTTTCATCACTTAATTTGTCGTTTTCTTTACAAAGAGAAAATGCTAGTTTAACATATTTAAATGATTTTCTTATCTGTGGAATTTAGTAAGTTGATATATTCTATAGTGTGCAGTCTACAACTCTATATAACTATTTATATGTCATTTGGTTTGTTATTTGGTGTGTTGAATTAAAATAAATGAATATGTCGTCCTGATACAGTTAACGTACATATTGTTTCGGTAATTTATTGAATTCATTTTAAAATATGATTATTTTATAAAAAAAACAAAATTAATAACAATGGCAGATTCCCAAGTTGCTAACATTGTCAACGAAATTTTGGTAAGTCTTGTATTATAGCTTTCTTCAAATTTCTCTTATTTTTTAAAAAATAAAATTAATTATTAATTATAATTTTAAGCGAGTTGAGACGGTAGAAGAAGCATTTAGTTGTTTCTTAGTACACAAGCCGGAACAAGAAAATGAGAGGTTATCTATATACCAAAAGAAATTATGTGCCGTTATGAGTACGCCAAATGCAGATGTCCAGGAATCTGCAATCCGCCAATATTTGACTCTCACAGCGGTACTTACAAATAGATATAAAATGAAACAGCTATTGGGTCTTTTAGAAAATTTAGTTAATACTAATGTTCTTCAGGCACGGTAAGTTCAAATTATATGAATAATATTTAAGAAAAAAAACATATAGTGCAAACGTTAACCATCTGTCTTAATTTGGTTAAAAAAAAATTTACAGGACATTTTTTCACTACTTTTAAAAACATTGATAATATAATATAGGTTCTCTTTCAATTAATATACTGTTAAGATTTCTATTGTTTAATCTTTACCTATACTTAATAAGCAAACCCATTGCAGTTAAAGAAAATAAGGCATTAATTTAAACATCTATATGCAATAAATTTAATAGCTACATGCTGTGTAGACAGGAAATAGTTGTGTTAAGACATTTCATTTTGTATTTTTGCCCCCAATTTTTCAAATATTACATATTAAATAACTGATCTCAATATTGACTTTGTCTTGCTATAAAATATAGGAAATGAGAAAAATCTGTTTTCCCGAGAGGGAATTGAATTGAAATGAGACACTAAATTACTCTTAAACTTGTACTAAATTATTAAACAAACTATAAATAGATTTTTTTTCCAGAATGTTATGCGACTGTATATTAACAAGTGAGAAGCTTGTATACAAAAACAGTGACTTTTGGATAGAATGCTTTAATTTAATTAGAAGAATTATTGGTGGCGTTGATTATAAAGGTGTTAGAGAAATTATGAAGGTATTTTTTTAATTTATTTAGTTAATTCTTTTTTTTAATTTCATACATGTTTCTGTGTATATTTTGTTTGGTTTTGTTTGTAGTATTGTTGTTTTATGCATATTAGTTTTGAAATTTTGATTTGTTTTTATATATTATATAAATAATAGTGCTTATATCTTTATATTTTATGTTTGTATATATATATGTGATACTTAAGTGTTCTGCTTAATTTTGTTCTTCAGTGTGTGGGACACATGTTGCTTCAAAGAAACAGTCAGTTAAATATTATTTATAGTTTTTTATTATGTACAAATATTTTCATTATCTCACTCTGGCAACAGAATAAATCGCATGGTTCAGCCCACTCAACATTCAATGTATTATTTGGTGGTAACTGGAGTTTTTTAACACTAGTTTCCTTTTATCCCTACTATATACTATATATAGCATAAAGCTAAAATATGTTAGACATTTTATAATATTTAATAAAAAATTTTTTAATAGGGTTGTAGAGAAAAATCTCAAACATTGCCAGTGAGACTTAACTCTAGCACAATGCCTCAAATGAAAGCTTTATACAATGTTATTGAGTACATATTTGACCGCAATGCTTCTTTACTGCCTGCTTACTTTATTGTTACGGAGATACAGAAGGACTATCCCGATAATCATCATTGGCCTCATTGGGTATGTATTACGCTGTTTAGTTTATTATTATTATCATATTAAATTAAATAATAAATTCATTGTGTTTCTTGTAAAATAATAATATTTAAAGTTCAGAGATTATGAATATTTATACAGCTGTGCTTGTATTGTATTTGTGTGACTGTTTATCTATAGAATTTCAAAGCGTCTGTATTCTTTATATTTAATTATTGTTACAGCAATTAGCAAAACTCCTTACATCATTCGTAGAAAGCTTCAAACCGTGTGCTCAAATGGTGTCCATAATAGGTCACTCACAAATGCTGCCTGTAGTAGAATTCTCAGGCTACGCTGACCATCTAGTAAATCCATGGAGATTAGATCCTACTACCCTCAAATTTTCCCTAAAAGGCTACTTACCCTATGATGATGAATTATTAAAACCTCAAATAAATTTACTCAGGCATGTCTTACAGCAACCTTATTCCCGAGATATGATGTGCTCTATGTTAGGCTTACAAAAACAACACAAGCAACGTTGTATAGCATTAGAGGATCAGCTGGTCGAGCTGATGATTTTACCTATGGAGAAAAGTGAGGATGGTGATGATGATGAAATGTCATCAACACACTGGTGTTGGCTACACTTGTCCTCCCAAGTTATATATCTTATATTAATAGGATTTGCCTCCTTCCCAAATATAGTGATGGGTCTCCATAATAAGTTGATTGGCCACGATTTAAAGAAGGGCAGGGATCATTTAATGTGGGTTCTTCTCCAGTTTGTGTCAGGCAGTATACAAAGGAATCCGTTGTCTAATTTCTTGCCGATAAGTAAGTTGCATGAATTGTTGTACCCGGAAAAGGAACCATTGCCAGTACCTGATTGGACTAAAGCCCATTGTACACATCAAATGGCCGTTGTTTGTATTTGGATGCATTTGCTGAAGAAAGCTGAATCGGAACACAAGACTATGACAATGCCACAAAATCTTAAAGTTCAATATGAGTGAGTGATTTTTTCTTAAAATAGTAATAAAACTTTTTTTATTGTAGTTTATCGATTGTGCTTTTTAAAGTAAGGCTATGTGTTATGTAATAAATTTCAATTAAATAGAAAAAAAACTCAGTATGCAGTAGCTAGCAGTACAACATAATATGAAGGCGACAGGTCGTATTCGATTCCTACTCGAGGAAATAAAATATATAATATTTTTAAATTAATTATTTTATTTAATCATTTGTACGACGCTTTTTGGTAACAAGGCAAAGCTGAGTACTACTAAACTTCGGCGGAAAGTAGCAACGGAACAGAGCGTCCTAGCACTAGGTTTTCAAATTCTCTCTGCCTACCCTGCCATGTGCGGAATACAACATGAAAAAAATTATAATATTTTAGTATATACATACATACATACAAACATAGGTTCACGCTGTATCTCGCACATAGTAGGATAGGCAGAGGGAATTTTGGAACCTAGTGTTAAGACACTCCGTTTCACTTAACGTTCCCTACTTTCCACCGAATTTGAGGTGATTAGAGAGCGAGATTGCGTGTTAAGTGGTGGAACTCAAAGGCGCTTTTGCCTTATTACCAGAGCGATGAAATAAAACATTTAACATTTAAATTGAAAATATTTAATATTTCATTTCCCCGAGTGGGGAAACGAACAATGTGTCGGTTACAGTCACACGCTTGTGCCGCTGCGCCACGACAGGCTAAGACCTAATATATTAGTTACTTACTTACTTATCTTCACGCTGTATCCCGCACAAGGCAGGGTAGGCAGAGGGAACCCGGGAACCTGGTGTTAA
>JAXGGP010000028.1:10261366-10276675 GCA_035584415.1 Eueides aliphera
TGTATATATATATATATATACCTTATTTATATTTGATATACCATACTATACCTATAAATATTTGAGTATTTCTGTATGGCTCATATTACAAATGGATACGCATGTAAGGCCCTGTGCCTTACTCAATGTTAGACACTCCGTTCCCGATACACTTACCACTGTTCGAAATATTGCACTTTAAGTGCAGATTCAACGCAGGGCCTTGTCTTATTCCTAGAGGGGTTTAATGGTTAAAATCTTTTCCTATAAGTCGGATCAAACTCTACCATCGTATTTACAGTCATTAATGGCTATCAAGAGCGACGATGAAAAAAATTTCCGAATACAATAAAAGCTTATTTGCTGCTTTGCTTACATATTGATAGGATATGATAAAATTATTACTTATTTTTATAAAAAATATTTTAAAAGAATATTATTTTATTACGTTTTTAGATTATTTATAACCTTTTTAAAAGTTGTTATTTTTTCTAATTTGACTGTAAAAGCTTCACCTTAATGAGGCCTATTAAAGGTTATCGGGAATTCCAAACAAGTTTACTTTGGGAATTCTTGCGTTGATATGTTTTGTACTTAAGGTGTTGATGGTTTTTTTTATTTTAAACTGAAAATAGATTTTTGATTATTATTTTTCTTAGTGAACTGCTTACAGCTTCGCCTTCTTAATATTATAGTTATAGCCAAAGTTACATACTATTAAGCAAATTTGTAGCTGATATGTATATCATATACATGTGGGTAATAATATAGTTATTATAAAGTTTTATCAAAATCAGTTAAGACTTGTAATATTTCTTGGATTTCAAGACTAATATTATAAATATTATTAAGATTTTATTTAAATGTAGTCTAATCGCTACAAACATACAGTTTAGTGTATTTCCTGCCCACTATCGGATATCTCAACGGAATATTCGTTTATCACATATTTTTTGTGTACACAGTCGCCCCAGATAATCGTAGGGATGGGGAGCTCGGGGAGGGGGATGGGTCGGGGGTAGAGAGGGTGGCGCGGACGACGAACTCTGTACAGATCGATACAGCTGCCGGCACCCCGCCCAGATCTGTGCCCCGTTACCATGGTTACCAGACGAGAGAGCAGAGAACTACTCACATTTATAAATACCACTCACACATATAAAGCAATATTCATGTTTTTAAAGTAACACTTAAACGTGCATAGTGTTCGTGTGCACGTTGTCAACGCACACATGTGCAAATATACTGTGTGAGACCGTTAAGCTCGTTGTTTACCTGCGGGTTGCGGATTTACGACTTTAATATTACTTCCCGTCCTTTTTTTGTGGGTGCCTTCTTTTTGTGGCGCGTTTTCAGTTACTTTGGTTGTACGCGCTTAATGATTTTTATTATCTACAGGACAAATCGGAATATAAACTGAAGTGGCAGTTACTTCAATTTTTCAACAAAACTAATTTAGGTATATAGTTAAATAAAAAAAATAGCCAAACAATTGTTTAAAACAATAACTCTATTTATTGTGTTGTATACAATGTTGTATAATAATCAATTTATTACCACAGTAGTGATTTTATTAGGTCATTCTATGATTTCACTGTGACCATATATGGCGATGCTTCGTGTTTAGCTTATACCGCCCGGCGCCCGGGCTAACCTACTCCAGCCCAAACTTAGTTAATTATTAATTTGCACATCGCAACCTGTTGGTTACCACGTGGTCATTGGCGATGAGCCCTTTCCTAAACGTTGATAACTAAAATGTTGACGCTTTTTGCTTATTATCTTTTCACATATTAAGTTTTATTCTTTATTTTCGTAATTTTAGTAGATGTTAATAATTTGAATGCTACAAGGTGAATGCATAAATAAAAATAAAAGCATAATATATATTATAAGGCAAAGATTATTCAATCTAAGACAAAAAAGATTAAATACTATTAATATTCACTTAGGAAGTTATAAATGGTAAATTATATTTTCAAAAGAGCTTGACCTGCCTACCGTGCCGGTGGTGGGTTTCTGTAGGACTGACACTACAGACATTAATATGCTACTTTAGGATTTAAAAGTAGAATGACCTAACTTAATATTTATTGAATATTTTGATTTTTATATTAAAAATATATTACTACTTAATACTTAAAGAAATAATTGTGGAATCATGTATTGACTCATTTCTTTATCGTTTTGATGTGTCTATCAACGCCATCTACCAAAGTTAACCCCATCGTTGCGCATCGTTGATAAGCGTCTAGCTTACTTATCCTCTAAATCCTTGTATCGCAATAGATTGTCTTTGTAATAGATTCTTATTTCATTTATACATTTTAGAGGCATTATTTGTATTACAAAAGGTTCTCTCTGCCTATCTTGTGATGGGCGAAATTAGACTGTAAATCAGTTTATATACATAACTAATGTTTCTGTAATGTGTATTGTCACATTTTAACCTTAATTATTTTTTAAACTTATATTTTTTGACATAATCGATAATATTTTCGCGTAATTTTTAATTCAATAAAAATAGATTATAATTAAATTACTGCCTTACTAATGGCACAACTAGCTTAATAATGGTCTACTGCAAATATAGTTTCAAAGCGTTATGTCTATATTGATTGATATTCCCGAGGACGGTTCGTATGCTCATTCTACGGTACATGTCGAGCTTTAACTCTCCACGCATGCCCACTGAGCTCGGCCCCGGGACGGCCTGTTGCTAGCCTGAAAATAGATCACTTTTATACCAAAAATCTTGAAGTACCGCCTTTGTTTCAGATGATTTTTGTTAATGTTTCTCTATATTTAGTTATTTAAAAGGTTTCGTTTTATTTTATTTAAAAAACCGATCGTTTCGCAGGGGCACAATTGTATGACTGTAAGCGAAAGAATGTGGGTTCGATGCTCACGAGGAAATAAAAAATCCTAAATTCAACGGAAAGTGGGGAGTGGCGAATCTGAACTCTATTCTCTTAAATGAAGAAAAAAACTTTTTTTATAAAATAATTGTTGACTTGACAATCACAAGATCGGACGATTATTTACAAAATCTTATAACGGCGCTTATAAAAAGCTTTAAAAGAAATAAAACTTATAACAACTAAAGGAAAAGTAGATGTAAAACAAATCTTAAAGAAAATTGTTGAATCGCTAAAGTTATAATAGAGTTACTTGATTGTTATTTTTCATAAATAATCTAAAATATTATGACTGACGGCTTTCAATATAATATTAGTTTTTTTTTGTTGTACGTTCGATTGCCACTTATGGGAGTGTCTAGGTTTATATATCAGTATACAAAATACGGGGTTAAGCACCGCGGCTCACATGCTTGAATAAAGAGTACCAACAATCTAGACTTAAGACACTTTGGTTGCCCTATTTTCCAGACATTACGCGTAGATAACCCGAACACAACGCCGTGTTTTTAATATTTAATTTTAAAAACATAAATTCTTAAACAATTTAATTTTCCCTCAATAAATGAACAGCAGAAAAATGTTGTACATTATTGTTAACGAAACTATGGCGTAGAAGAAAGTCATGCGAAATATCTCTTATTAGAAGTCTTTTGTGTTTAATAGCTGGTGTCAATCGTGGGAACGAGCGTCTCCGGAATTCAATGCAATTACTGCTGCGAATGTACTGTCGTCGAGCTATTCATGAACCCTGAGCGAATTTTTTTATGGTTATTTATATTGGTGTAGGTAATATAACTTCACGCTTTATCCCGCAATTTTGTATGTAAAATGTCGTATTTGAGGTGAAAAATAGTAACTGATTCACGCTGTATCCCGCATATTAGGGTAGGTAGGTTCTTAATGTTACGTAAGGTTAGCTGTTTCCTGCGTGGAATCTAATTTTCAAAATAGTAATGATTTTCCTTAGTTTTTTTGCTTAACTGAAATCTTTCTCATCTGATAGTGTTGTGGTTGTGGGTTTAATTTAGGTTGTGTGAAATGACCCTATTTGCAATTTTTTTTTTTTCAGTTTTTGTATGCAAAGTGCAATACTAACTACATGTTTATTGTCAAGTAAAGGCTTCTTTCACATACCTTTCTTTTCTTAAAAATATCATTAAGGCATCGTTGCATCAAATGACCAGTATATAATTCTTTTTTATTATTAATTCATGCAGAAACTGTTATATATAGTATATCAATAGTAGATTCTTCCCTCCCTCTAACCAGCCTACCCAGTTGTATGCCGTATACAGGGTGAAGCTTTTGTTATTATTTTAATCGATCGTATTAATTTGTATAGTAACAGAATGTGTGTTAATTATCTATTGTTCATATTAAATAAACATTGTTAATTATTTTTCTTTATAGAACGTTGATCACAAAGCCAAGTTCCGCTCCAAGAAAGGCCAGTTGCCGTTCGTCGAGCTCAACGGCGAGGAGATTGCGGACAGCGCCTTCATTATTAAGGAGCTGTCGGAGAAGTACAACAAAGATCTGGATGCAGGTTCGTTGCTATTTTATTATATGAGGCGTTTTACTCAACACGCAATGCCTCAAATTCGGCAGAAAGCGGGGAACGGAAAGTGGAACGGGGTGTCTTAACATCAGGTTCCCGGGTTCCCTCTGCCTACCCTGCCTTGTGCGGGATACAGCGTGAAGCTAAGTGTAAGTGTTTAATTTTTTGTAAGGTGAAAATAAGTTAGGATGTTGGTGTCTTGTTTGCGTATAAGTGATAAAGAAACCGTCAGAGTCCATCGACTCAGCGTGATTGTAAGCGTTATTGGGGCTTCGATTCCAACTCGAAGAAATTAAATGTTTTTACTTCCCTTGCTTTGATGACAAGAAACAATACAAAACGCGGCGTTTCAAACTTGTGCGGAAAGAGAGGAATGAAATGTAAACGCTTTATTGTATCTAGCCGGATTTTTAATGTCTCTGGCTGGTATACAGTGTACAGCCCAAGTGCAGCGGTAAGTTACGTAAAAATAGATTTTTAGTTCCCATCATTTAAATATATATAGATGCATATTTAATAACATACTTGTTACATACTAACTTTAACAAGTACAGTAACTACAGCGATAAAAGTAGTGTAAAAGTTAAAAGCTTTACGGCTGAATTCATTTAAAAAACCTTTTAAATCACTTCGCCTTGGAGTTTCAAAGCGTATTTTCTATTCCTCATGTTTCGCAAAGTCTTTTATTACTGAGCTCGTTATTTAAATTGGTTATAATACTTTATAAGTGCAGGTCATCATAATATTAAAGTATAATAGATAATAATAGGTAGATGATAATATTTTAATCTGCTTTACTAAACAACATTGTATTTACGTTATTGAGTTCTTCCACTCAAAATACAGTGTCTCGAATTTGAGTGGAAAGCGGAGAACAGAGTGTTTTTCCACAAGGTCTCTGCCCACGTTGTTATTTTTGTAAATATTGTATTAGGCTTATTTATATGAGAGCATTGTGGTGTAAAAATTCTAGTCAGTTAAATTATTACGATAGATTACTGTAATACTTTAAAATAATTGTATCAGTAATTTCAATAATTAGCTTCTGCTGTATCCCGTATATTGCGCTACGATTTAAACACATTTCGTTCCCATTAAATACTTCCGTTTTCCACTTTCCGTCGAATTCTTGAGGCATTGTTAGTGTTGAGTGGCGAAACTCAACACCGCGTCTTGTCTTCTTAACCGAGCGAGTGAAAGTATTGAGTATTTAATATCCTCTAATGGGAATTGAACCTTCAACCGTCGCGTTTACAGATTTAATGTTGTGTTATTAATATTAAATAACTTTTCTTAGCTTCCTTTTTATAGCAAAGATAATTATCTTAGTTATATTTATCTTTCCTTTCCTAAATCTTTTCTATAATCGTTATTTTATATTACAAATATTATTTGGTTACTTTATTTAGTTATTCAATCGTCGAAAATTAAAGACACTAATTTCTAATTAAGCAAAAAAGAAATAAATAGAAGACAAATTAATTAATAGTCCCCAGATCCGACTGACCTGTTTTATATAAAATCAATGGTGACATCTATGTATATTAGCCGGTTGAACCGACCGGGCGACCCGAAATCCCAGTTTAGGAATGTGGGTGGACGCGCATGTGCATTTAACGCATCCTGCTTTATTATCAAATATCATGAAACATTCTATTCTTCGTCTCTCACAGGTCTGACGCCCGAACAGCGCGTGGTGACCCACGCCATGGTCTCTATGATAGAGAACCATCTCTCCTGGGTGATCCTCTGGTGGCGCGCCAAGTACCCGGATAGTGTCATCAAAGGATACCAAGTGAATCTACAGAACGCGCTTAACACCCGCCTTCCCAACCCGATATTAAACTTTTGCTATAAATTCACATCTGGACGCAAGGTGAGATATATATGATATGACTTTAATTTGGTTGAAATTTATTTTTCATAAGCATTCTAATTTATTTATTGGTTCGATCCCCTCTCGAGGAAGTGAAACATTTAATATTTTCATGTCTTTGCTCTGGTAAAAAGTGGGGAATGGATGTGATATAATGGGATCGAAGTGTCTTATCACTAGGATCCCATTTTCCTTTAGTCTTTTGTTACATATGGGGCAAATTGTAAAGCTAAAAAAAGGTAAATTTGCACCTCTATTGGGCGACAGCAGCGCACAACAATAGCATCGTAAAAATAACCATTCTACTTCTCATTGATAAGTTCTCAACTGAGGGTGGTTTAGATTTCAACTTCGCGAATTAAACTGTGAATGTAAATAGCTAAGTTCATTCAGAACTTCTTTGTTTGCAATTTTAGGTCATGTGTTAATTTGTGTTGTCTATAAATAGAGTGCGTCATGGTTCTTCGCTGTTTGGTATCGTTATCAAATCGGGTTATTTAAAAAAATATTTTTTTTTTAATTTTCAATATGCACTAATGCTAGAGATATTCTGGAGACAACATGGAGCTACATTTTACATACATGTTTATTTCATATACTGTCTTTTTTGACACTTTAAAATGGCTTCCGGTCCGCCATTTCAAATCGAATCCGCCATTTTGCAAGTTCATCGAACACCGCCTACTCTGTCTGGGATAGAAATTTTTATTATTGGTGCATCCCCTATGCAGCGGGGGTGGGGAGTGAGGAGGGGGTAGGTGGCTTCCCGCCTGCAGGTTCGACGTTCTCTTTAGCGCAACTAGTGCACTACGCATCTCCCCCCTTCCCATGCCGCTGCAGTCGCCATATTGCTGCCAGGAGTAGTTAAATATCCAGGCACCTGTTGAACTTCACCTAGTTGATGGCGAGCTGTGATAGTGGATAGAACATTGCAGTGCTACTAATTAAACTATAACTGTTTGATAGGAGCACCTGTGCATTGGATTGCAAGTTTTGGGTTTTCACATAGTTTAGGTCAATTTTATGAATAGATTTGATATAAAATATGTTGATGACGTAACTCATATATAATTGTTTGTTATTTTAGGGTATGAAGAAAGCGAAAGCCCATGGTATCGGTGTGCACAGCCAGGAGGAGATCATCGAGTTCGGCAAAAACGATCTCCGCGTGCTCTCTGACCTGCTCTCCGATAAACCGTTTTTCTTCGGAGATGAACCAACCCTTGTAAGATTTTTTCTTATCCAATCTTTTCTCTATTTCTTCGTCAAAAAATTACCAGGAAACAATCGCCTTTAAAGAATGGTCTGTACTAGGTATTTTGGACTTGGACCTTTTATGCCATATGTTTCGGATTCATTATAATCATAACAACTGCTGAAAATTTTCATTGTTAGATTAGTTTTATTTAAATACAAAAATAGAATTAACATTCTCATTTATTATGTAATTTTTTAAAGATTAAATCGTAATCAGTTAATGTGGGAGTAAGAAAAGTTCTTGAAAGTTTCTTTATTTGTTCGACGATATTCATTGATGCAACTTTGCGGCGGTCCGTGGGGGTGGCGAACGCTCGCGGGGTCACAGAGTGCGATAACCGATCTCCCTTATCAGGTTAAAAATAGATCCAAGCATCTACTATACCACTACTGTTACCTATAATATATAACTTAACTTCATACATTCATATTTATTAGGTTTACTATTTAATTATAGATTTTTTTTACTTTTGTTTTTTCATGTCCTCTAGTTCTACTATAATAAATGAATATCGATAATCGTAACCGTTTTGTTAATATCTTATTCGGAAAGTCAGAACATACAAGTATGTGACTCATACGTGATTTCCGATCAGAAAATCGATATTACCTTATATGTCAACTCATCTAACAAATTATTTAAGTTAATGAGGCGCGCAGGTTTTTACTTCATTAGGGTAAAATCTCAGTGGATCTTTGTATATGTTGTAAATTTCAGAATTTGTTTATCTTAAGATTTTAAGACTAGTTAAAATTGACTTAAAATTTAATTACTATAACTTTCTAAATGTTTATAAATATAATTTTCACTATGTCATCACAAATATCCAAACATATTAATATATATCTTTATGTAACACGGTCATCGATTTTCGAGTGGGTGGGGCAGGTAGCTTCTAGCTCGCCCGGGAATGCCTAGGTCATGACCTCCCACCCAGGATGCTATGCCTCCCCGCGGGTGTAGGGTGCCTAAACCTACCTAAATAGAACTGGAGCTCGAAGAGAACCCAGATTTATTGATTTACATACGAACGCAGCTTGTCAATAACTTTATGTCAACATTCGTCGGATATGTTACTTTGATACAAGTTATAGTATGTTAGATTAGATGATTTAATTTTAGTGTTCATTTTGTTTTTACTTATTTGTCTCGTATATATCTAAGGGATTGTTTAAAGTTTCTGGTAACTTCAGAACTTGTTTTTAACTCAATTTATATTAAGCTTTTAGACTTTATGTTTATAAAAATTTCTATCAAAATTTCTATCTTAGCTTAGCATATTACAAAATAAATTATTATTTTCTAACTCCAACCTTATTTTTCATCAAACAGCTGGACGTGGTTGCGTTCGCGAACCTCGCCCAACTCCATTTCATCGATAAAGAAGTGCAGCACGCACTACGCGATGCTCTAAACGACTCGTTCCCCAACCTGGTGGGCCTCGTATCGCGCCTAAAGGAGCGCGCCTTCCCCGACTGGGAGGAGATCTGCGCACCTGAAGTGCCTCCACCTCCAGCCAAGAAGGAGAAAGAGACCAAGGAGGGCACCGGACCCAACGAAAAACAACCACTGCCTGATGAACCCGAAAAGGGAAAGGTATGTAATACTATCAAAATCAATCAATATATTAGACAATTAATTTAGAACACAATATTCATCAATGAATTCATCAATTATTAAATTCTAATTTTAAATTGGTATCAGTTTCTAATCGCATCCAAAATTGCAGGGTGACGAAAAAGAAAAGGAATTAGAAAAGGAGCCGGAGGAGAAGGAGAAAGAGAAAGAAAAGGAGAAAGAGAAGGAGAAAGAGAAAGAGAAGGAGAAGTAAATTTAGAGTGGATATAATTCCCACTATCATTACTTACACAAGTTGGTACATTTAAGAGTCAGACTCGTTATTACAATCTGTATATTGTAAGCGTAAATCCATTTGTCTTTCCCGTATTATCATTTGGAGACGCGAGTCCGTTATTATTATGAATTGCGCTTTTTTTGAGCCGACAACGTAAAGTGATCAACACCTGGAGTAACTGAATTATAACGTGTGCTGGAACATTATATGTAATCACTTAGTCGTAAACGGCTCGCTCTTATATAAATTATTGATTAAATTCGCTTTATATCATTATCATTGGTTGGTGTTTTCCAAATTTGAATTGTATTGATGTTTAATGCTTATAGTTATTGATTATATAGTAATTATATTGCTTTGTCCATTTATTTTGGTAATTAAAATAATAGCAAGTAAATCGATTGTTAAGGTACTTACAGGAGTAGGTAAACACTTAATCAAATAATATTGTAGGATATATTTAATGTAAGCGTTCATTATCCGCATGTAACGGTGATCGTCTCATAGCCGACTGTAAGTAGCCATCTTGGGAGCGAACATGACTCTCTAACTTATTTATCTATGAGAATATATATACTCAATTTGTTTATTGTACTAGTTAAATTAACATTTCAAATCGGACAGTTAAATTTGTGAGGTTTATATTTAACTGCGGTTAGTGTAATTGATACCAAATATTGGCTGACTATTATTGAACGAATTAGTGAAGTGTTTTATTAAAAGTGCGAAAGGTAACGCCGGCGTGTGTTTACACTGTTTTGAGATTCTTGTACTCTATTGGTTTTTACAAAAAAATTAAATTTACAATTTACAAATTTTTGATAATAAAAAAAAGAAAAATCGAAACGCCTGGAAGACTGTTTTTTCATGTTATTGTGTATTCATAGTCGGTAACATTTTGATATTGTATTAATTGTTAAGGTTTAAGCCGTATTGGATTTTGATAATTATGTCGTCCTTATATAGTATGCATTATCGCCGTCGTCGCGCCTCCAGCGAACCCCCCGCGGAGTTGTTCCCGTCCCCCTTCCCCATTCACCTCGTGGACCCCCCCGGTGCGCTCGATCCCCTGGCACCGCTGCATATACCGTTTGTACCCCATGTACTCCACAGGCCCCATGCATCACAGGGTCCGCACGTACTGCACGTGGAGGTGGATCCCGCGGACAGCGGGGGGCATGCGCAGGTACTGCACCTGCACTACCACTACGACCCGGCCGCCCCCCTCCACCCCGCACCCCACCCTCACCTACACACGCTGCACACAGTGCACCTCATCAACAACACAATCGTCACCATTCTGGTGCTCCTCATTATCGTCATGGTATTCACAACCATCGTCAAGGTCGTCCCCTTCTTCATTAAATTCGGAAGGCACTTGTAAACCATCTGTTGTTAAGTATCAGCTAATATCACAATATCTCGATTGAAATGCTGTATAATATTATAATTATTTATCACTGAAACAGGCTTAACATGTAAAATATTATGTAGATAATGATAGAGATCCCCGCTCTCACCTTTACCCATTTTTCGCCTTATCAGTAAACGTGTTCTGGTTTTTTTTATTTTCAAGAAGAGAAGAAGGCAGTTGTTCAAAAACCGCCTCACAGCGGTATGTCAGTGTTTCAGATGCAAGACGTACAAGCAAACGCAGTAACACGTTTATTAATATGGCCCTTTAGTTGGAGCAGTCGTCAGACCTGTATAGCAGTTTCGGGGTGTAGAAACGTTTTCACCGACGTCCAACGTCAAGTTTGGACGCCGGCTTGAAATAACTGTCGTGATTACATACAGGATCTGCAGTTCAGAGGCGGCGTTGCAAACTTTGGTCTCGCGACTTTTTACGTTTTTGTATCCTCGCAATGTGGGGTATTTGATACTGTTCGGAACGTAATGGATTATGTCCAGTCCTGGTTGCTACAACATTCTGCATTGGAGAGTGGCGCCACTGACAGTACTGTCAGTCGTCAGTCAAATGCCCCCGATGTCCGAGACTACGATCGCGGTCCTGGTCTCACGCTTCGTCCTCGTCCCACCAGTACGGTCGTTCGCTAGGTGCGACTCAGTAGTTTCACATCTTATCTCGACCCCTTTATAAATTAAAGTTAGAATAGTAGAATAATGTATATTTGACAGATGATCAATGATGTTCATAAAGAGTAGATATCATACTAAGTGAACTCGAGACGCCGACACGAGCGCGGTTCACTAAATGATATTAGATTAGGTGGTAGTGTAACCTAGATAGCCGCAGCCGCCAGCCTCGCCGCGGCTGTAAGCGCCGGCCCGTCTCCGCTCGCTGGGGGCCCAACTACAAGCGGATAAGTTCTGGATTTTGATTTAAAGTAAACTTTTGAGTTTAAATTCTTTGGGCATGGTCGACTTTCTGTCCCTCCCGACAACTGCTGACCATCACTGCCATTAGCCTCGGAGTAAGAGTTAAGATTAGGGAAGTTAGTATAGGATTGGTCGTCGCTCGCTCTAGCGTACCATAGAACTTAGGTGTTATATTGAGGCTAACATTACAAAACCGCAGCCGGAGCCTGTTTCAGTGTCACCTGGCTCGTCACCACCTACACCACCTCCAAGCTGAGCTCACCTCCATCCCATTGGCACGGGTTGCCTCGCCCACGATAACCCATCGACTATCACATCCCCATTTATCATAGACAAACATAGATAACACCTATAATATTTCATTAACCTAAGCTCTAAGCCTCACCTAGTCTCGTCAAAGCGAAGGCAGCCCAGCGTGTATAACGCACAGCACTCATGTCTCGTGAGCGCGACGAGAGCTGACTTCAGGCCGTAATATAGTTCTAGAAAATTAGACATAATTATATAACTATATTGACGCTACTAAAGCCGTTGATCACTAAGACACTAAGTTGGGACACTAAAGAAGTCAAAGATTGCAAGTAACCGAGTAGCGTCTCCTGCGTGAGCGGTCGATACGTGAAGGTTTCTCTTTATTGTCTCACTTATTAGGATAAATTATAATCAAAATCAACTCGACTTTATCAAATGACTCAATTTGTGTTGTAAGTTAGTGCTATACAAATTATTCGTAATATAATGATAGGTCTGTATGTTTATAATGTATGTAGATTCGTAGGAGACCATTTTATTGAAATTATTTTATAATCATGGTTACGTTTTAATTTTTTTTTATAATGATATGTGGTTTTTTCAATTATTGTGTCAATATGTAATTGTAAGTAATATTCGTTAGATACTAATGGTTCGCCATAATAGTACCGTTTAATATAATTATACAACTTAACTGAGCTTTCAGTGGAATCAATTCTCTTTAAGAATTTCTGTGTAACATTCTATGGACATTAAAGTATATATCTAATAAATGAACACTGTAGGTGCTTTAGCGAGATAATACCGAGCTTATGTTCTAAAGCTGAGTAAATCTCGTTATAGCGCTGTGCAGGCATTATTTTATTTAAACCAACCCCTTCCTATATTTCACCCCTTCCTGTATTAACTAATGTTGAAAAAATATATATAAATATGCGACAATAGTTCTGTTTACTTAAATTTTAAAGATATTACAATAATCTTTTTACATTAAAATCATTAAAAAATATATAAATTACCTTGTAAAGGTACTTTTGTAGCATCAAATATGGAATTTTGGCAAATTTAAGATTGTAATTTAAGATTGTATATATTATTGCTAATAGAAATCTTTCCCAGACAACCCTTGAAGAGAGGAATGTAGTTAAGCGAATAGGGGGCTTGTGTTAATAATATTTAAAAGATTAAAAAAAAATAACTATAATAACTACCTTAATTGTAGTATATAGGATACAATAATAAATATATAATGATAAATATATGTATACAATATATGAGTATGGAAGAAAATTCCTATCGTAGGATATAGGAGGTCAGTTTAATCATACCATCGACGCTAATGATCTAGCCTCGACGAATTGTGCCCGTCTTCAAGTTAGGCTTTCGGAACTAAACTACTAATTAAAAATAGAAAAACAGCCTAAAATAAAATCTGCGAACCAAAAGAAAACTAGCAGTATCTATCTTCAGGACGGTGACGACGCTTTTATCGTAATGCACGTCAAAAGGAACTAAATAATCTGGTATTGCATGGTTAGTAGCGTCATTAAAATAATGTTTTTATTAATGTTACTATAGGAGCTACGAAGATAAATAGGTTTTATAGGTTACGTAGAGAGTAAGTAAGTCTTAGGTGAAGACCTCGCGATCTTCGCGGATACAACGTCAATGATACTGGAGAAAGGTCATGAAAAATGTATGAGGCGATAGTTTGGTGTCCGGAGCACTCTGATTTTCACTAACACAGTTACTTTAAAGATGGAATATAGCCAGTCCTTATTTCTGGCCTGTTTAGGGATCAAAATCATTGTGATGAAATAAAATAATTTTAATATAAAGATATTATGTCTTTAGCTGTAGGACCTTGTTTAGAGGCCAAAAAATATATTGGTAACCCTGTTTGTCTTTAAAGACAAAAGATAAATTCTGTAATAATAATTTTAATTTAAAATATTGCCATGCCAGTGATGTATTTGTAATGCCAGCACAAAATAGTACTTACCGATATTTAATTTCCATATATTGTGAATAATTTGGTTACGGGCTTTCGTGACGCAAGGGTTTAATTGCTTTGACTATTTACAATTTTTTTGCACGTTTTCTAAAAAATAAGTTATCTTTTTTTCAAGTAAGTACATAACAAATATAATAAGTAGTTCCTCTTAAGTAATTTATTACCCGTACATAATACGTAAATTCTATTAAAATTAAATAGCACGGTAGTGTCTGGTGGCGTGGCACACATGGAGGATGTAGTATTGAATTTTACTAAAACTATTATTGGTGGTTATGATTTGAGGCCGCGATACTGAATTCATGATTGAATCCTCCCATTTGGAGGATTCAATCATGTTCATTTCTTCGATCTGGTAAGAAAACAAATTAAGAACAGCACATTATCATATTTATATATATTTATATCATTATCATATTTATATATATTTATAAATAATAATAAACATACATTCGATATATATACTATTATTTTTTGAAGTCTTATAAAATACTATCATAGCAACCACTTTTCAAACAAAACATGGACTTCCTAATTTGATAAGCACTGTACAAATTCTAGAAAACGATTGTTTAATATGGTCGTAATATATTTCGTTAGTTAATTATATTTAGTATTGCTTTTATTAATATGAGAGCTCTTTCATTCATTGGGACCCTGAGCTGCGGCAACAAAAGTCGCATAGCTCTTCCACTCTTACCAGGACCAGGGAAATGGAGTTCATTTAATTTTCTTATTGGTCCTAACCCACAACCTTCGCGCTTACAGTTATTATGTATTATATTGTATAATAATGTATATATTCAATCGTTACTTAACCCCAACACTAACAGAAAAGTATTATTGGAAAAAAAGAGTACTATTTTAAAAATAAAAAAAAAATCTATTTTGACGACCAGATATGTCTAAAGGTAAAGTCCAAAAGAATATCTCTAAACTAAGAACAACAATGTACTGTATTCGTATTAATTTAAACTTCTCAAGCAAGACTTTGCTTCTGAAGCGCTTAAAAGCGCTTTTATACTCTCGTCGGCACACTAAATGACTAGTCCCGGGAAACGGCTATATTGATTACGGGTCAGTGAACTCGCGTCGAAGTGGTTGTTTATTATATATGTACAATGTTGTGGAATTCAATTATTATGTAATTTATTTAAGAAGTCTAGATTTGATTGATTTTACGATTAATGTGTGTACATTAATCGTAAAATCAATCAAAAAGTGCAAAGTGCATCATAAATTATATGATATATATA
>JAXGGP010000028.1:10276775-10286837 GCA_035584415.1 Eueides aliphera
TAAAATGTGTAGGTTATTTTTTTTAGGTCCACAGTTCATGTAGGTACATGGACAGGGCTAACTTGAAGAATTAATGTTAAGATTAAGAAATTTATATATTTTCATTCAGTTAAGTATTTACAAGTACTTTTGAATCGTCAAGTTATATAGAAATGTCTAGTGTCAGTCCTACAGGAAGCTACCACCGGTCCAGAAGGCCGGTCTGCTGAGAAGAGCTAGCAAGAAACTCCAGTTTTTTTTTCCTATTTTTTATTTTTTGTTTTTATGGAAAAGAAAAGGCAAACGAGTGTACGTCATCTGATAGTGAGTGATCACCGCCGAAAACGGCCCCGTGTAACACCAGGAGAGCTATCGGTGCGTTGCCGGCCTTTAAGGTGGAGGTAAACGTGCTTTTTGAAGATACTTATGTCGTATTAACCTGGAAATACTGCCGCGGGTAGGATATACCACAGAAGTGTAGCGCGTGGAAGAAAATTTCTGCGAAACCGCACAGTAGTAGAGTGCCACGTGTGTTGTGGATGGTATTTGAGTTTGTGAAGTACTGTGCGGTTAGAAAATTTGACGGCCGGTACCAAGTCAAACAGTTTTCAGAACGCACAGTGAAGATACATCTCTAAGCATGGCCAAAGTGTCAAGCCTCACAGATCATTGGGTCCCAAACAATTAAAACGGCTCTACGTTGTATGCGATTAAATGGTTTAAGCTGATACTGGGGTGTGCCGGTCTAGAGGTAAGAAAGTATTCCATATGAGGCCGAACCTGGGCCATGTACAGGGCCAAACCGCGTTTTGGTGTGAAATACTGTGTCGCTCTGCTGATGTCTCCCAGTATCTTCGAGGCCAACTTGGCCTTGCTTTCCAGATGATCGCGATATTGGGCCTCAGCTTTTTAAGCGAATGTCAAGCCGCTCGAAAAGCTGAGGCCCAATATACTGATGCTGGGCGCGGCTATAAGGAGAGTGTTCTCGAAATCTGGTGATATGACAAAAAGACTGTGCTTGTGATATTGCGTGTTAAGTGGTGAAACTCAACACCGAACTTTTTCTTGTTACCAGGGCGATTTCATTTCTTCACGTGGAAATCGAACCCACAATCCATTGCGTTTACAGTCGCACGTGTGCTCCTGTGCCACGACAGTCCTTGCAATTAAATAAACATTTACCCTAAAAGGTCCTTTAATTATAAAATAATAGAGAATTAACAAAAATGTAATTATACGATCGGTGTTTTTTTTATGGCAAAGACACGGCAAACGAGCGTGCGGGTCACCTGATGGTAAGTGATCACCGCCGTTCACGACCCCGAGTAGCACCAGAGCTACAGGAGCGTTGCCGGTCTGTAAGGTGGATGGGCACCGGGGCCCGGCATTACCCAATGCGAAACGCAGGGGCCAGAGCCACTACTTAACACCGGTTTTAAATGCCGGGGGTGGTAACAATCCGGTCGAGTCTGCCCATGCGTGTTGCCATTGCTGATAACGTGACTCTTCCACTCGTACTTTAGTCGCCTCTTACGACATCATCAGTACCAGGGTGATCCTGTTTTAAGCCGGAATCACACAGCGATGTGCTGTGTAAAATGAGTAAAAAATATTACTTTTTCAATATGAAAACAAGTTCTTAGAATAGTAAAAACAAAGTGGACAACATGCGGCGTTGAATTCCGCCAATTAGTAGGCAAGTTTACAAATAATTAATGATAATTTGGAATCGGAGCGTCATAGCACTAGGTTTTCTATGCGAACAAACAAAATAGTATTATATATTTTATGTATTGCAACCGTAAGAATATCCGTTTTTTAATTTCTCTCAGTTGTTGTCGAGCTCACTAGCTGTAACCGAATATGATCGGAGCGTCATAGCACTAGGTTCCGTCTGCCTGATATATGAGAAAAACCGAGAAGATCAGAAAAATAATAATTACACAATTTAAATTTAATGAGTCGGGTAAAAATATCTAATATAAATGTATTTTAATAAATTATTTGAACAAATTACCAAGATGAAACTAAGAAAAACGATGAATACTCATCTATCTTTCGTTATTATCTCGAGACTCGTTGTCTGCGCGTCCAATTAGCTACGAGAGAAGAAATTTAATAAAACCAGACGATAATGATATCAAAGGGAAACTTTGTAATAAATGAAGTCATTTTGTCCATTGAGCTTCAAATTATGATGCTATGAGCTTCAAATTATTTGCACCATAAATTGCACTGAAAATTAATTTCTTCCAGATATACATAAATTTATGGCCGTCCAATTTAGTGAGCGTGCCAACGACTAGCACTAGTATTAATTATTCGGCCAACTTGTGAGTGTGCTTATGGATTCAACAAGATAAACATAATCAAATACAGCATCTTAAGATATAAACAGGCGGGGTAGGTGGTGTAAGCCAATGAATATAGTATAATGCATGTATTTCAAGCATTTTCAGCATTTGAGAAAAATTACGGTGACATTGATGTGGAACGTCAAAATAACGTCAATGCTCACCATGCTGACGCTCAGACTCGTCCGTACCGTAGTCAAATCACACGTGGCGGCAAAGTCACACGAATTTTACCGCACACTGCTACGCTATGGTCGCTATCTTGTTAATTCGGAAAACCGCCTGTATATACTAATATTGTTAAGCACATCTGTTAAATCCCTTATAAACAGTGCAGTCTTTAAAAACTTATTACAAAGTAAGAAAATTCCAACAATCTTTATAGGGTTCAGCTTCACAAGTAATAAAACGTTTCTCTTATCTTAATTTGTGTAAAAGAATTTTTATTAAGGCCTGTCGCGGCCCAACGGCACAAGCTTGTTACTATAACTGACAGGTGTGGATTCGATCCCCACTCGAGGAAATGAAATATAAAATATTGTCATTTACATATTTAATGTTTTATTTCTTCGCTCTGGTAATAAGGCAAAAGCGCGGCGATAAGTGCCGCCACTCAACGTAAAGCGTGAAGTGGAACAGTGTCTTTACACTAGGTACCCAAGTTCCCTCTGCCTAGGAAGTGATAAGGCGTGAAGCTATTTATGTAATATGTATGTATTTTTATTTTTTTTGGTCGTCTTTATTACAATTAACGAAGTCTCCCACATCAATTTTATATTGGCACCCAACGTGGGATCCTCATTTTATAAATAAGTTTAGCAATCAAAACTAGATGGCAATAGCAGTATTAAATAACAATTTGTGTTTTAAAAAAACACACTCAATATATACGTATTATATTAATAACACCAATTAAAATAATATAAATAAGCTTTTTGCTATGTTATTTCGTTATTTCTTCTTTTTCTGTCTCTTATAAAAAGCACTAAATGTTATCCCTTAACCAGATGGCGTTAATTGAAGTTGAATCGCGCTATCAAAGTGATATTGGGTAGCTTCTAAAGACGTGAGTATCAAATATGTTGTCAGCCGTACCCACTGCCAACCACTAGTGCCTTAATGAGCATGGTCACTATTTGTGACATACATTTTGGAAGAGGTTCCTCTTTCTTAGTGGAACCTTTAAAATGAATGGTGAAATTCTATAGTCAACAAGTCTTGGCCGTCCTGCACTTATTGAACATTTGCACATTAAAGTAAACGAACTTGCTTTCTGTAAACTGGTCAAAAGTTGAAAAATTGAATTATTTGATACAAAGGAATTAAAAAAAGTTACCGATTTTTTTTTTTTGATAAATCATACAAATGACTTACAAATAACCAAATATTATTGCATACGCTAAGGTTGATTGTGCCTCTCTCTCGCTGGCATGCGAGAGGCGGAACGTGACAGTGAGTCATGTTTTTTCGGGCATCAAGCCGACGTCGTTCACGTCAAAAGAATAAAATTAAATATCCGCAGCCTTCCACAGCTTACTTCCGATACGCTACGACTAGTCAAATGTACTGTAGCTTTATTTAATAGGATTGGCAGAGTACATAGTGTCAGTGTCAATACATTATATACTATACTTTTTGCTAAGCTCAGTTCAAAATGCGATAAATAGTTCAACTTTAAGAAAATATCAGAAAACAAAAATTATTTCAAAGAAAATCTATAATATTTCTGAAATAACATTCAGAAAAACAAATGGTTACGACCATGAAAATATTAAATATAATTATTTCTAATAAAAAAATTTTTAATGTTTTCTATTAATTACTTCATTATACAACCTTAATAAACTATAATAAATAAAAATCCGTGAGTGAAATTCAACGTTTTTAGATAAGTTACGTTAGAAAATTCGGTTTGATTCATTTTGTTATAAAAATTATAATAAAAAAAAATATTTTACAACTTAGTTCATAAAATAAAAAAGAATGAAAGGATACAAAAACAAATTAATATTAAACAGCAATTTATTTAAAATACACAAGGTTACAGTTTGAATCTACTATTACCAATAAATATCAAAATACGTCACCATTTAAAACGATATTATGTCGTCAACATAACTATAAACTTAATTTAATTAATTAGGCAAAGAACTTTCATTAAACAGTCGCAGCTCAGCTTCGCCTGCATTTAAAATGCTTTGTTTATTTTAACTAATCAATAATCATTAATCATTTTTTATCAAATGAATAATAATTATCATTTAGTTATTGCCAACATTATCATGTAAACGACATAATACATAGAAAATAATATGTAAATAAAATTTTAATACAGAATTACGGATGAGATAAATACAATATATAAAAAACATTCGGTCCCAAAGATTTTACCTTCGATTGTTCCAAACCACCCGATAAGTTCCCGTTAATTTAACCGGCAATTAATATCTCTATATCACTGTATAAAACAGAAAGAGATAGGACTATATTTCCTTCTATCTCTTTCTTTCTTTTTTAAGCAGAAATAGCTAGCAATGTTTAGGGAATTCTTATCATTGTGGAGAAAATCGGCCTAGTTATTATGTAAGGCGACAATTTTAGAGCATATTTGTTAGATTTTTATAATTAACACAGTAAATATAGTGTTTAAACACTACTTTATCCACATTGTACATAAATATCGGAAACGTAAGATGTTGAACTCATATTCTTTAAAGTCAATGAAAATGAAAATATTTTCAATATCATCAAGACTTCGTCTAACATTAGAATTATTTGAAATCAAAAGCAAACAAATACGCTCTACAAAAAGTCGGTACAAAATATATCACTTGAAGCATTAAAAATAGTAATTATGACCTGTGTATTGTTAAAATATGTAGTTTTTATATAAAAAACTCAATTCCTTCAAGATTTCAGTCAATTTTCAATATTTACAAATAATATAAATGAATGCTGAATAAATAATTTGACAGTTTAAATAAAGAATCATTAAGGTGATAAATCACACCGTACAATCAACATTACCAAATTAATATTTTACATTTGATATATTAAATCACAATATCAAAGGAACAAAATTCATAAACCAAACTCAGTACCATGATATACATATACTATAAAAAAAAACAAATTAATATAATATATTTAAAATAAAAACAGATAAATATACAACATTAAAGAATTTTTTTTATACTTCTTTCACAAAACAGGCCATAATCACACGACAAGAGCTTACAATTATAAAAATTCTATACTTTTCCATACAAATGTTTAATATAAAATTACAAAACCGAAGGTATCACCGTTAAATTCTAACTTAGACTTATCACTATAAGTTATTATGTCATTATTATAACTATAATCATAATATATTATAACTATAATCATAATATATTACAACTATAATCATAATAATAACAATATTTTAGTCACTGGTTATTTATTAAGTTCAAATGATGACATTTCCAGCGTAGTTCGATAATAATATTTGGCATATAGTTTCTATAAGATTATTATTCAAAATACAATGAAAATTAATTATTATTATTAATATTTTACTGAGATTTCTATTGCACGTGCATGTTATTTTCTATATACCTATTTTATATGGACGCTATCAAGCCATAATATCGTAAAACAAAAATATATTAAAATTACGAGGGTACCACAGATAATAAAAACTCATTCAGAAAACCTCCAAGTGGCGCAGATTCAAATTATGCTCCGTTAACATTTTTATGTTTATTAAATAAGTATTAAAATGTATAACTTTACCATTATTTTACCATATCATTATTTGGTAGCGTCGATATAAAAGCTGACATAAGATCCCTAACAACATTCATATGTACATAAAACTATAAAATAATAATATAATTAAGCTGCTTGTTTTAATAAATAATAATTATTTAAGTAATAATAAAAAAATTAAAATATATTAAGTAAGTGATTTTTTAAAGCGAGTTACAAATTTCTCAAAGCTGCCAGTAATGTAAAATATAAAAAAAAACTATTTAAATTCTCATAATTACAAATAACAATTACGATAATCCTCATAGTCGCGACCGCAATCACAATTACAATAATCATCATAATCACAATAATAAATCTATAATACTTAATAATAATTAAAATATTCGCCCTTAAATAATAAAATTCGAAATAAGAGAACACAATAATATGAAAAATATATGTTTTTTGATTTTTATAAGAAATAATATCTTATCTTTATTAATACATATGGTACGCTATAAAAACCTTCTTCTAGTGTTAATTGACAATTACTAATTATAATTAAAATTCATAAAGATGTAAATAAATGATTATTTCAATTAAAAATATGATTACTCTGATTACATCAAACTTTAATAAAATAGTGCAAATATATATAAACAATAAAAAAACGACAAAATAAGAGCTTTTCAATGATATCCAATGAGTATTATAAAAAAACATACTAAATATTTGTAGAATACGTTTAAGACAGGTAAGTACATCATCATTTTCGTTAATTGACTTAAAATCGGTTGCTGAAAAAAAGAGAGAGACTCAAGTAATCTACAAAAAAAAATAATTCGGTTGCGTGCTCGTCGTAAAGTTAGTTAAAAAAAAGTTATATTTACAAAAAAAAATACATTTCTCATATAAATATAGAGATAACTTACACACAATGGAATGTTATAAAACGAGTGGTTATTTAAACTAAGCATCCCATAATAAAACAATGAAATTATTAAACTATGAAAACGTTAAAATTAATACTGTGAGGAAAATTAAAGGACAATTTATTGACATATAAAATTATATATTCGATTTAGAGTGTGAGCCTATTAAGTAAATTTTCAAAAGATTTTTTCAAACGTCTACTTTAGAGAAATCTAAACTTTCTAAAAAAAAACTATGAACTCAGGTTTTTACAAATTTGTAAAATGAATTGTATTCTGTACTATAATTAAATAAAATGAAGGTTAATTTTCAATTCTTTTTAAATTTTCAAAAGGATTAAAGATGCATAATAAGAAAACTAGGGATAAATTTAGCAGGTTTACACTCATAAGCCGACGCTATATAAAAATTAAATAATGAAATATATGACATATGTAATACTAATTATGTATATATATATTTATAGTTATAATGTAAAATCATATATGCTTACTTTTTTACTGAGTAAAAATAGTTTAATAAATTGTTGTGCTCAAAATTTTTAACAAATTAAGAACATAAATAAGAAAAATATTTTAAATCTTTACTATAATAAAATTAAGGATGAAGACAAAATAAAAAATAAATAAAAATTAATACAATAAATAATCTCAGTAAATAAATATAATATGTAGCATGTACTCGAATATGTAATCGACATTTAATTATGTTAAATTGACAAGGCCGGCTCGTATTTCGTTTAATCCTTATCATTATTACTACAGTCATGTTAAAATTTAATGCTACACCTAACTTCAACTCTGTGCTAAGTAAAAAGACATATACGTAAGATTTTGATAATAATAGATTATAAAACGTGTATTTAAAGAAATTTCAATAATTTAAAAAAAACTCTGTTTGACATTTTTTTTTGAGTTAGATTTTTTACGTATACCTCTTTAACTTAAACCACAGATAGCTAGCTACAAGACATTGAAAGAATGACGTTATCATACGCATATTTTACTGTTTTCTCCTACCAAAAAAGAAAATCTCTATTGATATACCTTCTACAACTATTCAATAGTATACAGTACAGAGTATAAATCTAAATTAATTATTTAATTTGGGTCTATGGGAGAGTATTCAAAAAGTTGGCATCTTCACATCACTATCGGAAATCTATACGCTAAGACTGAGGAATATTATTTTTAATATATCATCCATGTCTAAATCTAATATTAATAAAGTCTAGAGCGTTATGTCTAATTATTAATTTATTAATTTTTAAATGAAACCGTGATATTTTGTGCAGATCCGATAAAAAAAAAGAATTTTAAGGTTTAACGATAAAAAGAAATAACTCAGTTTTTTTAAAGAGTGAGAGGGACATAAAGTCTATTTCATAATAAAACACAGTCATTGTATTATGAATTTAATGTGTTTTTTGTTTTTTATAGAGGCTTAATATTGTTGTTTTCGCAAAGAGACTCTTAGACCAACCTAATATTGCATAGTATATAATAAATCAAACTGGAAGTAAGTTTACCATCACATATAAAAAAATATCTGGAAAATATACGTAGTTACAATAATTCTAAATAAAAAAAAACAAAAAGAAAATAAGTGTAACTACGCATTGCCTTACCTATTTTATAAAAGGCATCTCTTTCACACATTACCTAAAAACGAACCGTACGAGCGAAATAGAAACACAAACGAGACAAAATAAAAACATATCAATTATTATTAATAATACATATTAAAAGACACGTTAATTATGAATAATACATATAAATTATGAATAATAATATATAAAAAAGCGCTATTGCTATGTTTTCCTAGTAAAGTCCAGTGACGCTGAGGATTCCCTTCGCAGTATCAACTTTAATTTGTCATCTTCTTCTAAATCTTCCTCGAGCGAGACCGTCCTACTCAGTGAACGGCCCAATACTCTAGCCTTCCAAGCTTCTAATCTCACGACCTAGTTAATATTAATTAAAAAAAAAACAATATAATAAACATGTATACAGACAGGGTATTAAGTATGGTCGACGAGTTTTGGACGCCTAAAAGTTAAATATTGTGGTTCTGCGCGCAGTTCACTTGGAAGGATAATAATCGAAACTATGAACAATTCTAATTCTAATTTTTAATCTGCGCTCGAATCTATAGCTTAAGGGCGGCCGCGTCTCGTTAACCGTACTGTAAATATCTTTAAAAGGTATGTAACTTCTGGCTTCAATAAGAAATATATTGCCATATATGTATCTATTTTTGTAATGACAGAACGAGAAAGCACTACATTTCACTTTATTTAGTAAACATCCTAAATAAATTATGTAAAATGCTATCTCTTTCTATTACTAGTAATTAAAAAAGGATAGCTATATAGTTTTTTATGGTTTTGTAATAGTCAAAGTTTCTAACACCTTTAACCCATATATTATATTAATTTGATAGTGAAATATTTTTTTATAGAATATATATGACTTATTATAGCTCTAAAAAAACAATTTGATGGTTTTTTATAATAAGAACATATATACAAAATTATAGAATACCTTATTTAAAATAAAAACGTGACTATTTTATAATAAAACTTTCACTGTCAAACTTATATAATACATACATATATATGACAATACGGTCATAATATTCCAACTAATAAGAATATTAATCCATAAATGCCTTTTTAGTCTTTCTTTCCAAATGTTTACTAGCATACGAAAATAATTAGAAAAATAAGAAGAAAAATACGTACAGACACCCAAATATTTAACATTTATTGCAAGTACATTAACTACAAAAGTACTTTATAGACCAATGACTACAGAAACATTTAAAAAACTAACACTTTTTTGTCTATTAGTACCGTCCACACAAAATTTGAATACTATCAAAAAATATATCAAAACTACTTCAAACAAGTATCAGGATTGTTTAAACTACTTTGGGATTTGATCCTAGCACCACCTAAAAATTACTCAAGTCCTTACTCAAATTAGTGTTAAAAAGCACGTGCAGATTAATATTATCCATACAACAATCATTCAAATTCTTCAAAAACATGCAAATACGA
>JAXGGP010000028.1:10299767-10323565 GCA_035584415.1 Eueides aliphera
CTAATATCTTATCATTTACACTGATCTTGCATTCTGTTCTTTCTTCATCTCTTTCAAATATCAGAACCTTCGTCTTAAAGATAATAATTACTGTTATATTATCAGAAGTGATAATCATTACTAGTTAAAAAACAAAAATCAAAAACGACAGTCTCTCAACATTAAACAGTATATACAGCGCAGTCTGAAGCGCGCGCACTATCCAAATGATATAATAATGAAAATTCTCGTAATTGCATTGTTGGTTTTCATTTATACATTTAATGCGGTTAATCGACGAGTCCAATAAAAAAAAAAACTTATAGCTTCACGCTGTATCCCGCATATGGCAGAGTGGGCAGAGGTCATTAGGGAACCTTGTAAGACATTGCGTGTTGGGGGTACGCCGCATTTTGCCTTGTTACCAGACTGAAGAAATGAAAATATTCAGTTTTGAATTTCTTCAAGTAGATATTTAAAGTCGCTATTAAATCTGCGCTACAATAAACCTCCATATAAATATTTATTATTACATTATTAAAAATTTCGCGTGTCTCTTATATAATATCTTCATCAATATTTTGAAATGTGATTTTCCACTGCCCTCTCATTTTTAACCACCTACGCAGAAGCTATAAGTTTCACAGTAAGTATGACTCTGTGGAATCATAGCTCTGGAATGAATTAAGCGTTTCGAGTGCGGTTTTTTTAGAAAAATAAAATGGTCCCGGCATCAAATCCACAACCTGTCATGTTGGCTTCATATAACCGTATTACATATAGAAATTAATTAAAATGATTGTTTAATAAAACGTAAAAAAGTAGCTCTTACATTTACTAATTAACATTTTAATTAATAAAAACCACCAAAATTTATTTAAATAACTTCTCTATTATATTTATACTATAATAAATCTGTAACTGTCTGTACGTGGAATATCAATTTAAAATTCAATAGGGGGAAACAAAGGGGCGCAAAATAGTAATTTTTAATTTAAATTTAAAAATTACTATTTTGCTGCAGAATTGCTAAAAAGTGATTATTCAATTACCTGAGAATTCAGTTTTAAATTCTTTGATAAATTGTCTTAAAAACATTGATAAACGCGAAAGTAATTGAATTAATTAAATAAAATAGTGTAATCCAAGCGGACAAACCTGCGAGAGGGTAGCTAGTCTAAAATAACACCTCTTGCGCGTCCACACAAGCATATGCATTATGCATGCATACATTTCATACTTCAGAGACAAAAATATATGCGCATCGAGATGAAAAGCAACTCATAATTGATTTAACTCGGTTTTATTGCAGACAGGACGAGTGAACCGTTCTTCAGTTATGATTTCACATATAATGGTACAGTAAGCGAGTGTCTGATTATATATTTTTTCAGCTTGACGCTGTATCCTGCACATAGCAGACAGGCAGAGAGTGGAACCTAGTGTTAAGGCACATCGTTTCCATTAAGATATTTTAGTTCTGTCAAATTTGAGGCATTCCGTTTTGAGTAGCGAAACAACGCTGTGCTTTGCATACAAGAGTGGGGATCGATGACGACCTGTCTTGTTTAAAGTCATACAGATGTTTCTACGCCATTACAGTGCATATAGAGACATATATGTAAGTAATAGTCACTTTTCCCTTCGGTTTATATAAACAAATTTTAATTATTACTATATTTTAAAGAGTTGCCCAAATCAAGCGTATATTCTACCAGTGGACGCACGCACGTGTAAATGGAGTCTGATATGATATTTTTAGCCCCCAACACAAACGATCTGTGGCATTGAAGTTTTTGAATAAATTATTATTAAAAGCCTTGCTTATCGCGGTGGATTATAGACATTCTTCATTAAAATCAGTAAGTACTTAAAGAGCTACAGGCATTTTGCTAAGTTGGAAAATGATATTATGGATCGCGTTTCTTTTTTTTAATTTTAAATTTTGTGTACTTGTTTTAGCTTCAGTGTGAACTGATAAGACACTCATCCGTACCGCATTTCACGTCCAATTTTCGACACATTACGAGCTCATACTGATTGGTTAAGTAAAATTTATACTTGAAAATTATATCTGATATTTATACTTAAAATGTGGATAAAAATGTGCATAGCTATATAAGTAGTTCCATTTCCCCTCAGAAGCCTTCGTCTGCTCTAGAAAAACAAAATATCGCGTTGAGTACCATCACTTCACACGCAGTGCCTCAAGTATGAAGAACGGAATATAATGACACTAGTATCCTTCCTTCCCTGTTATAAGCGATCAATAAAAAAACGATCACAGCGATTATATATCTAGTATTTAGATTTCTTTGTTTCCATTCCATTTTAGTTCAGGAATCGACTGACGTCAATACTCATTATGGGTTGGGTAAACCACCCGGGTAGGCGCGACACGGGGCGCAGTGAACTTTTATTTATTACACATTATTTCGGCCAGTTTTACTAAACTACGAAAGTAGGTTGATATGATAAATTATGTCTATTCTAATTAATTTAAGTCGAATTTTGTTTAGTTGCCGATATTTTAATTGTTAAGCCCTGTCGTAGCGCAGAGGCTACTGTAAACGCAACAGGTATTGTGTTCGATTTTAGTGGAAATGTTGGCGGAGAGTGGGGAACAAAGTGTCTTAACTCAATAGCAAGCCAAAATAATAACTTGAAATATTTTTATGGCTAACCAAAATAAATAAGTACGAATATTTGTTTTACAGGAAATTAGGTTTTTATTTCAAAAAATCAAAAGTCTTTTTGGTATAATGCGTAAATCTCAGGAAATGCCAGTCCATTTATCGTGGAAGTTTATAGACATCATATTAATATTTCAATGTACAACCCACAAACAAAACAATAAGATAAAATTTTGAAAAGAGAAAAAAAGGCAGTTGTGGCGCATGGTCAAAAGCGTCCTGTTTAAATTTGACAAGTCGGGGGTTCGATTTCAAATATGTATATTTAATATTTTCATTTCCTTGCTTTTGTAATAAGGCAAATTGTGACATTAATTTCTATCACTCAACACGCAATGCCCCAAGTTCGGCGAAAAGTGGGAATGGGATTGTAATGTCTTAACACTAGATTCCCAAGTTTTCTTTGCTTCCTGCATCGTGCGGGATGTAACGTGAAACTAAAGTGGGGAACGGAAAGTGGAACAGGGTGTCTTAACACCAGGTTCCCGGGTCCCCTCTACCTACTCTGCCTTGTGCGGGATACAGCCTGAAGCTAAAACTAAAAAAAGATAGAAATAATTATAAAACAAAAGAGTCGTTAAAATAAAAGCTTTGCTTTTCCGGCTATCGGTATCGTATAAGTTAGGTTTCGTTATTCAATACACAATGACGTCTTTATTTGGACGAAACTTCGAAGACGGACCGATTTTTTATTAGATTTCATGAAAAACAAATTTAAAGGTAAAAATACAAATCACAATAGAGAACTCCTAAGGTCTCCTCAGTAAATAAGAAAATACAGTTGAAGTAAAATAAAACAAGACGGAAGCACAAATTAAAGAACTTTTCTTAAGAATAAGAAAAACAACAAGAAACTTCCAAGCTTAAAGATTAATTTTAAAAAACCTAATTTTATCGTTCCGATTCCTAATTTATGCCGAATTGCAGACATTGTGGTTTAAGTAGTGGAACTCAACGCTGCGCTTTGTCTTATTACAAGAGCGAAGAAATTAAAATATTTAATATTTAATTTCCTCGAGTGGGGATTGACTCACAACTAGTAGCGTCTACAATCACACGTTTGTATCCCTGCGCTACGACAGACCTCTAAGCAAGCTAAAAGATAATATATTAAAGATAATATAATAAAAACCTTTACTTATTTCTTTACGGAACAACAAGATAAAATCTGTGTTTAGACAATTCGTTCTATAATTTCATAAACAAGAGTATATCTAACTATAATCAATATTATGAAAATAAAGAGTTTGTTTGGTATAACTCTCGGATCTCAGAAACTATTCATTGGTTTGAATAAAAACTTCATTTTGTGTTAGGTAGTCCATTTTTTGAGTAAGTCTATATATAGCCTATATACCTATGACGAGAGTTACCAAAGACTAAATCCATATCTTAGTTATTTGCCTTTAACCACGTAGGTAAAGTTACCACGCAGGTATTTACAATGAGGAAAGGAATAGTGTCTTATCACTAGGCTCCCAAGATCCCTCTGCCTATGCTATCTTGTGCGGGATACAGTCTAAAGTAGAATAATTATATATACGATTAATACATGCGTAAACACATTGAAATCACAAAGTTAAATTACCAGCAACGGTAATCGTTGAAGGAACGTAAAAATCGATTTGACCTGAAATTACAACACGCTCAACTCATTATGCTCTTAGTCATAGCATTTTATATTTAAACAATATGAGTAACAGAAAATATATGGAAAAATACGAAATTTTCAAAATTATTCCATATTTATTCAAGCAATAGAGATTTATGTTGTGCGCCCGGCGTAAGTGTGTATCTGTTAACGAAACAGGTTGTGGGTTCGATCCCCACTACGAAATATTTTCAATTTTTCGGTCTGGTAACGGTAACGATGAGTTGAACTTTTCCATTTAACATGCATTATTTATTAGGCGGAAAGTGGGAACGGAGGTGTCTTACACTAGATTGTCAAGTTCCTTTGCGTAATATCCTTATTTAAATAGAAATTGTGACTTTCGGTAAGTGGCGGAAGTTAATGCGACGCTTTGCTTTTTTACCAGAAATCAAAAGATTAAGCCCTCAAACTGTTGCATATATACGCACGCTTGTGCCACTGATACAACTACCCTCGTTATCATGTACAGCAATATGGATTCTAATAAAGTTTAAAGTCTGAATTGTACTCAATTCTATATTGTACAAAAATATTACATTCGTTCTCAACAAGAGTAAAATCTATATAAAACGACTACTCTGTTCCCTTTGTCGATGTCAATTTATAAATCGTCTCTTGAAAAATTGTGTCTTTTGAGACAACTGATTTTCCAAAGTGGCGACATGTCTGAAGATATTGCTACTTCAATATTTTCGAACAGAAAAGATATATTGACATAGTTTATATGTAGCGGGTGATGGAAGCTTTTGCGTATATAACAAAATATCAGTATTCGTCAACATTTTAGATGTAGGATTATTATTTTAATTTTATATTTTTTATTCATACTGTAATACAGTGTGAGGCAGTTATGAATAACAAACATCTACAATAAAAATAATACTTTTTATTTCACTAAAACAACTTATTTGAATTTTCATATTATTTTTTATAAAAAAATAAAGCCATACATTATGAAGGTAAATTGTATTATCTTTTTCAAGTATGATATTACAAATTATAAATGGATCAATAGAATTTTAATTTTTAAAAAACGTTAGTTTTTAAATCGTCAATATTTTTCAAAAGTAAAATTAAAAAATCTACATTTATTTCACGTTTAAAAAACTATTTATATACTGTATAATGCATATACAGTATATAAATAGTTTAACATATGTTAAGAATCAACTTAGTAATGACATGTCAAATTCATTACGACTTTAGATATTCAATTATTCAGTTTATGCTGATCGTATTCAAAAAATATTATAATAACATGAATAACTTTATAAAATGACTGATGTAATGAAAATTGGCCAAGTCAAATCTAACCTACTTTAATCGCTCATTTTTAAATAGCAGCAATTTTATAGGTATCCAACAAAACAAACAAATAGAGATTCATACTTGTTACTCATTTAATTCTTTATTTGGAACTTGGCAATCATTTATTTCTCCTTTTCTTTTTGGTGTCGACGCTTACAGCCAAGCATAATTTTAGTATTGAACTTGGCTCACGTATTTCACATATTGGTGGGTTTGATATTTTAATACGAAATTTAAGGTGTAAATGTGTTTAATATGAGATTAAAGATGTAATCTGTAATTCTCGAATTCACGAATCAAAAATGGCGCAAAACACAGAAAATGCATTTTAAGCTTATAAAATTCCGGATACTTTTCATTGACAACTTGAAGTGAATAATAAATCCATATTTTTTATTTATAGAATTGGCATTCATGAATACATAATTGTTTGTGAAAATTACAACTTTAGTTATAGATATTTTCTGAAAAAATTACAAAGTTATTTAAAGGTATAATTTGATTTTATTATCTATTAGCGCAGTGGCACAATCGAGCGGCGCTGGCATAAACGTTTGTGGAGCGTTTTGGGATCCTCACTCGAGGAAATGAAATATTTAATATTTTCGCTGTAGTAATATTGCAAAGCACAATGTTAAGCTCCGCCACGCAACACACAATACTTTAAATTTGGCAAAAATTTGGGAATAAAAGTGTACTGTGAATGTCTTAAAAATAGTTTTCTAAGGTACCTATGCCTACACTATAATATAATAACCTAAATTTGTGCTGTCATGTCATACCTACGTACTTATAGAATGTACATTCTTAAAAAATAGTACCCCTAAATTAAAGTTAAAGGAGAAGCATCATTGTCTTTTTTTACTGCAAAGCAGGTAGAACAAACCTCTGACGCTCAGTTCACCACTTTCTGCCGAATATTCAAAACATTGTTCGTTAAGCAGCGGAATCGACACACAGCGGTCGCGTTCACGATCAGAAACTGTTTCATAGCGCCACGACAATTTCATGGTTAAAATATAAGGGCGAATACGGGTAACAAGCCAACAGGCCGTAATTTAACACCTCAAAGTATTCCACACATCAATCAATGCAAATTCAGCAATGTATGCGCCACGACTGCCTATTTTACACAAAAACTAAATATTTCAAAACAAAAGCCTCAACAAAGTAAGGTCTCTTAAAATAATTATATAGCACAAAATGTTTTATTCGTCGGGCTGTGATTATATTACTTTTTAAAAAACGCGCTGAGTTTTTGTCGGTGCATTATTTCTGCATAAAATATTCGCGAGCACGTCTAGTCTCGAGGACCAGTAGCTGATGGTAAAATTTTAGGTGACCTAAATATATTAAATAAGACAAGTGGTTTTTTTTTAAAAAAGACCTTTTGGGTGCCAGACTGCCCATGACGAGTGCCGTGACGTTTTCAGGAAGATTGAAACTATAAATGTTGGTCGCGGTTCCTTTTTAGTCCAATCTCAAAACTTTCTATGAGAAATATCCTTATAGTATATTTGTGTTATATTTGTAGTATACCTTATGGTATACCGGGATTCGACCGAAACTAATCCTCAAAACCACTCCTAATTTTAGTGGAAAGTTGGGAACGCAACCGTAAGGTAATGGGAACGGAGTGTCATAACACTAGGTTTCCAAGTTTCGTTTCTACCCTGCTTATTGCGAATACACTATGAGGCTAAAAAACATAAATTAAATAATTCTAATCAGAAATGACTAGTTCATCAAATTAGAACATCATCTAAGTTGCCTCAAGTAAATGACGTATTTAAAGGATTTACACGGAAAATACAAATCGAAGTCTTGAAGTAATGATTCATTCTATTACGTTTATAGAATCACAATAATTATTTTTTTACTAGAAAATCTTTTATGTATCCTATAATCACGCTGTATCCTGCACATAGCAAGGTAAGTAAATAGAAACTGGGAATTTAGTGTTAAGACACTCCTTTGGATTCCATGGCATTGCGCGACGAATGATGGGACTTAATGCAGCGCTTTTTAACTACCAAAAGATCTCCAGGAAGTAATAAAAATATAAAATATTTCTATATTTCAATTGTAAAGAGAAGGAATCGAACCCATTCCTGTCAATTTTTAACCGCAGGCTTATGACCTTGCGCCTCGACTAGCTTTTTTAGTGGTAGTACCCATAATATATTCGAAAATAACACAACTAAATAAGTCAAATTCAAAGTTGAAAACGTAGTTCTTTATAAATGATTCAATACACTCGTGTCAAAAAGGTTATTTTAGAAACGTCTTGAACGAATATTCTTGAGTGCTCCCGATATAATACTACTTTTAGAGTTTCTTGTTCCTTACTTGAAACTACTTGACGTCTATATTAGGTATAAGTACTGTACTTTTTATAACTTCACGCTGCATCTAGGATAGATAGGTAGGGAGACTCGGGAACTTATATCTTTATACCCTTTAAGATATTTCCGTTCCCCATTTAGCACTAAATTTGATGTATCGCCATCTTGAGTAGGTACTCAACGGCGCGCATTACAACAATGAGGAAGCCGAAAATTTTAAACATTTCATTTTCTCAAGCGACAATCGATATCAACATTTATGATTGACATTCAATTATAGTGCCCTACTTAGAAAAAAAAACCAACAAGTTAAGCGTAATAATATCAAAATCCGCATATTTTTACATTATTCGTTAACTAAAAAAAAACAATAATTAAATATTCAAAGAGCAAAACCAAATCTCATAGGCAGGAATAATAAGGCGCACACAAAATCTTACACAGATATCAACAAAAGAGATGCCGGCACTCTTATACTATTAAAAATAAAAAAAACAAAAAAAAAAAATTAAAAATATCCAAGTAAAAAAAAAACTATAACACTTAATAACTTTTACAATGTGTTAACTCAGTTTATATATACAGTACGGTTTTCAAGTCGTGGCTCACTTTAAGTATTGCGCTTTTGAATCTTTAAACTATTACTCATTGGACATTTGCTAAAAGTAAGAAAAATCCTACAAAAAACAAAAACACGCAGCCATTTAAACCTAAAAGTAAGAAAAATCCTACAAAAAACAAAAACACGCAGCCATTTACAGTCGGATCTTGACTTGACAGCCACAACTGGTTAACCGTACTGTACATTAAAAAAAGGCATTACAAAACAAAGTTTCAATGAATGTGAAATGTTTCTAAGGCCTTACTCACCTTTAATTACTGTAAAAGGCGATGCACACGTCACGGTTAGCGCTGGCTCGAACATTAACTGGAACAGAATACATATATAAATATTTTATTTTGTATTTACAGTATGTAATTTATAAAATCTATAAATTGCCTAAAAATGAATTGTTCTGAAAAAGTGATAATAAATTCATAATTGATATTAATTAATAAAATAACAATGAAATACTTGAACAACCAAACAAAATTCTAAGGTATAAATAGTTGATGAATACAGGGCACAATACGGCGTTGAGTACCACGTAACTCAATACGTTATGGAAAGTCAGAAACGGAAGTCACAGATTTCCTCTGTCCACCCAGCTATGCCGGCCACAAAATGAAATAAAAATAATAGCGATTTAGGCATTTAGCCTTTAAAAATAAATCTACTAAGAACATAAAAACAAAAATACTGCTTTACCGACATTTTTAATGTTAGACATCCCGTCTACGGTGATTTAAATATCGTCATCTGAGCCATTCATAATGCCTATTCACAGAGGTAAACCGTGGCTATGGATAGGAGACAATTATCATATAATGATCCTTGCAGCTTTATGAAATGGGGTAATTTTACTTGAGAATAAAATACTTGTATCTTGTATCTTATTTAAAGAACGTATAGCGAAATGATATTCATCGAAACATATATTCATCGAACTAAAACACAATAATTAAGTTTAATATTGTTTATAACCACACCTGACATTTCAAATTCGTACGGGGAGCGGAGAATCTTGACACTGGATTCTTTGCCCATTGCAACATAGCTTATTAAATGGCGAAACTTAACGAAACATTTTGCCTAGATACCAGAGTGAAAAAATCATAACTTCAAGCAGAAATCGAAATTCAAATATCAATAACCCATCATAATTTCTATTCATATATATAATAATACCTATATACTAAAATACAGGAAAACAAACTAACTATACAACTCCGTACCAACATTAAAAATAAAATACTACTATTAGAAAAAAAAAGCTTAGATGAGACAAAAAAAGGCTAGAGGCCAGCTGAATGCAAACCGATGTGTCTCTAGAGCCGAGGACACACCACGTGGGAAGCTTGAGTCACTCGCCAACCCGTTTTCTTCTATACGGTACAAAATGTTCGTATACAATATTATGTATACATATAACCTGCACTAGATTACCTTGTGCTTCATTAAACATATTACATTTAAAAAAAATATATGATTTTCGTTTGTTTATGTTTTTAACTCTCGATACAAAAAGAGGTGTTATGAGTTTGACGCGGTTGAGCCGATTCGAGTGTAGTTTTTTTCATCCAAAGCCTTTATTTAATGAAAATCAGATTGGCAGTTATAGAGTCACAGACACTTCGCATATATGAAGTAGAGACGTCTTGGATACGAGATGGTGACAATATCGGAACTGAAGTGGGAAGAGAACTGACAAAAATATGTGAGACGCTGATTAAAGACAGTTAAAAAATATATTTGATACAAAAATGATTTGAAGGCAAGATGTGACCTCGGTTGACTTCCCACAGTGTCGGTGATACTAAAGATATATCACTTGAAATTGCGACTTTAAATGCCAGTGAAAAAATAGTCGAAGAGGCGAAAGAGGTATGTAGCTAGACAAGAAACCAAGCTGGAGATAAAAAGATAAGTTAAAAAAATAAAGATTCAGCTCCAATCAATGTATCTCCCCAGAATAAGATTTGTATTTACAATCGTCTCTACTTACTAACTACTGTTCCTAATGTACTTTTTTTCTACACACCTTTTATATGTATCTATATTTAAACTGACCTTCAATAGTAGCACGCTACATTAAACGATAAATATTTTATTAAAACTGCTTTTGTTGACCAACATTATATAGCTTGTATACCAGTTAGGCAGACACAACCAGAAAGATGAAGGTCACAAGGTTATAATAAATGTGCAATATTAAATGAATTTCAGCTCTTATAGATATCTTTCAATATAAATATACACAAACGGTACGGATGAGGATGTTTTTTATGGCGATTAAGGATTCTAATCTGTCACATGCCGTAGTTAGATTATATGCAGATTTACGTCTTGCAGGTTAACGAAGTAAAGTGCAGCGTTGACTTCCACTCAATATGCAATGGGGAAAGTGGTACACTAAAATGTTTTAAAAGGGAACTGGTTCTAATACTATATTTATATTGTCGGAGAAACTAAAAAAAGCTTAAGCAGAAAGAGCCCGTAAGATACTGTTTCCACACAGGAAATTAACACCGCGCTTTGTTTTGCGAAGCCCGACCGGGAGGGGAAATTAATGAAAAATACCTAGAATATGATTAGACATTCTTTTTCTTATTCGTTAGATTTACACAAAGTAAACGTGACGAAAAAAAATATTCAACATATTTTAAGATACTTTAAGACTACTAAATTAAGACTAAAATCATGTATTTTTACAATTCTTTACAGGTATATAAATAAATATACAAGAATAGACAAGCTTTTTCAACGGCTATTGTTAAAACAAAATAAATTGGGGTCGTGTATAAAACATGACATATTATAAGTCATAAATTGGTTCGGAGGTACAAAGAGTAACATCGAAACGATTAACCTGATGCCAAGTCTATAACTTTTCTTGATCGTTATAAACATTAGTCCAAAAAAATCTGCAGTTCCTGAGTTTAACGTATACGTTTACGGTGTCTTTGTGTTATACAACTCAGCTTCACGCTGTATCCTGCACATGTGCCATGTACGGGATGCAGCGTACAGTACAGGGTAGGCAGAGGGAACTTGGGGACCTAGTGTTGACTTTTCACTTTACACCGAATTTGAGGCATTGCGTTTTAAATGGCGGAACTCAACGCCGTGCTTTTGCCTTGTTACCAGACCGAAGAATTGAAACATTAAATATATGCAATTGAAAATATTAAATATTTCATTTCCTCGAGTGGGGATCGAACCCACAACCGGTCGGTTACGGTCACATGCTTATACCACTGCGCCACGACAGGCCTCCGCCTGTATTTATACAAAATAATGATAATTTAGTCCTAATAATTCAATCCAATACAAAAAATAATCAATTTTTCACCAATATTTTCGTATGACGTAAAAGTATCCTCCATAAACCGACTTTACTGATAACAAGTTTTTTCTAATTCAATTTATTTCTACAATTTCTTATATATAGTTAAAGTAAATAACCGTATAAGTATGAAATGTTTATACTTGCAGCTGAGATAGATTTGTAGAGCGCGGGCGAAATCTAGTCCACGCCAATACTATGTCGAAAGCAATGCTGTCCGTCCGTTACATTTAAAAGGCAAATTGCCAAACTAATTTTACTTGAAGCCTTGCATTAAAGTTGTGATGCAAAAGAGGACAATAATGTTTAAAATATATTATTAAACAAAAACATAGAAAACATATAACACTTGTAAGCCAGCGGTAGAGGTGTGAGTTCGAGTCCCACTGCGTTCACCCTTATATATGTTTTCTAAAATATTTTTCTTATAAGTTAAAAACTGCGTAAAGCATTATTGAATTATCTAAATTTATTATTTGTGTGGTGTCGTTGACTGGCGTCTTGTTCAACTAACCCGATGAAATATAAATATATATTTACCCAATATACTATTTTAAAAGAACAAAGTGACTCTAAGCTTGCTTAAAATGTGTATAATTATGAAATCTAAAATTTTCGCATTCATTGTATTTATAATGACAATTTTAATTGTTAAAAACTATTTCTATATAATTCAATTACAACTTAATTACGCCTGGTCAATGTGCAGCGACACAAACGTGCGACTGTAAGCGCGACAGGTCGTAGGTTTGATTTTCAATAGAAGAAATTTGCTCGCATCAGGTAATGCTTCCGAAATGGGCAGAAGCTGATGAAAAAAAGTGCCTTAACAAGACAGGAGTGTCTGAACACTGGTTTCCGGGTACCCTCTGGCTGCCATGCTATGTGCGGGATAAAATATGAAGCTTAATGATACATACAAATTAAATGTCAAATTATTACGTTATAGTTTGTTTATCTTATATCTACATAAAAAGAACTATAAAAAATATATTTATCGTAGCGATTTAGGCACTATTTCTTATCGTGGTCATTAAACAAAATTATATACATAAAAACAATACAGAAAGGCGTCTGTATGTAAGCGATGGTATAGAGTTTTATGTTCACTCCGCAAGCTACCTGCTACCGCAAACAACGACGTCTCAATCAGGCGAAAAGTAAAACAACAAGTAGTTTTATCTATTTGATCTTAAAATTAATGAATTGGTTAGAAAACACTTTTATTTAAACACAAGCCTTATTCATCGCTGTAATTTTTAGCTAAGTTTAATGAAAAAGGGTTAAGCAGTTTAAGAGCTGCAAGCACTTTTCCGTTAGGAGATCCTTCTTTAAATTTGTTAGCTTGTAAAGCTAAAAAGTAACTAAGACCAAAGACATGAAAACTCCCCATACAAAAACCAGACAGATCTGAATTTCAAGCGACAATTGAATTAAAATTCCGCCTCAATTTTCACTGCGGGGGAGTCGTTCCGAGTCTTATGTCACTACGATGATGCATACTGAATGTATTACACGAACAAAACAGGTTATCTGACACTGGCTATGCACTGAGTCATAAACGGTAGATATTGTGTTGACGAAATGCGTTTGAGACAGCCATCATTTTTGAAGCAACGGTTGTGGGTTCCCCATCCCTATAGGGAAAATAAACAAATTTTATTTTCTCGTTTTAGAATAAGACAATGCGTTTTTTTTATGGAAAAGACAAGGAAAACCAGCGTACGGGACACCTGGTGAAGAGTGATCACCGTCGCTCACGGCTTTGTGTAACACCAGGGGAGCTACAGGTGCCTTGCCGGCCTTTAAGGTGGAGGTTGAAGGTGAAGCGTGGCGTTAAGTTACGTAACTCAACATAAATCTTGAAAATTAATAGATGTGTGAAGACCGGAGTGTGTTACAACTTGCGGGACACAGCGTGAAGCTAAAATTAATTACGCAGTACATATATTATAGAAAATAGAAACGAACATGCCATCTTTAAAAATGTTCAAAGAAAGAAATACGACAGCATCGAGAGTGACTCAATATTATTCTTGTTTATTCAAGCTAACTAATTATAAAAGATGTTTTTTATAAATATTTCTTAAATCATTATATCTAATAAATGTTTTATATTTAAAACTAAAAAAAAATATACTTTCAATTTAAATATTTAATATTTCATTTTCGCTCTGGTAAAAAGAACGGCGTTGAGTTCCGTCACTCAACACGCAATGCCTCAAATTCGGCGGAAAGTGGGGAACGGAAGTGGAACGGAGTGTCTTAACACGGGTTTCCTCTGCCTACCCAGCTTCTTGCGGGAAACAGCGTGAAGGTAAAATAATAATAATAATTATTATTAAAAATATGGTATGTATGGTAACATTTATATCACGAATGAATCGAAACTATAACCTGTCGCGTTTACAGTCGCAAGCTTGTGTACCTTTGCCAATACAGGCCTTGAATTAATATAAATACTAGCTGGCATGCTCGAATGTTGCAAGAAAAAATCTGAACCAAACTAACAGTAGGTGATGAATGGCGGAATCTCGCGTTGCCTAACCATGGGTTGATTGGACTTGGTTCACTTGACGTAAAAATATAGTTTAAGTGTGAACATCTTTTACATTCAAAACTTTTCTTTAAAACCGTAGTATCAATTAGAATTTCGTAATGCAAAAGAATAAAAGGAGCTTTCAAAAGATCACTTTTTCTTAGTGTGGCTATTAACGATGAAATTAAGCATTAAAAACTCAAATTTACAATTCTTTGGAGCAGAGAAAAAAAAACAAGTTAAGTTATCAAAAAATACGGCAGTTGAAGTCAAAAAATACGGCAGTTGAAGTCAAAAAATACGGCAGTCGAAGTTTTCAGTAAATTGGTACGGAACCCTTTATACGCCAGTCCTGCTCTCGCTTGAGCAGTTTATTAATTAGATATCATAATACCCGCTATCTTCCAAATATTTCCAGGATAAGCGGTATACGTTTTTCCAAGAGCAAGTACGGTTAGAGACGCACTTTTGTTTGCGGACCCTAACGCCGTGGATTGTACAAGCAGGCCATCCTTAGAAATTGTTATGGACAGTTAAATTGATATCGACATAATAAGACGTTAAATATTTTCTTATCGCGCCCCTAAGGTGTCAAAAAATGTACGCACATTATATTATTACATACATAAATACAATATAATTATATTAATCGCCTAAGTAAGCCAGGCTTCTTCTTTCAAATAGGATTTCTCCTAAGAGATTGCGTATGCTTCTATTTTAAGTAAGTTCATATGTTTAATATAGTTTATTTAATAGTTGTATATTTTCAATATTAGTTTATTTTTTATTGTCATTGGCTTTGCCTGTGGCTTTTCAAATAATATAATAAAATTACTGAAAATAACGATTTTACATGTACATAAGTTTTTGTTTTAACTTTACAATGAAAAAAATCTAAATCAATATATCTATAATACAATTGTCTCTTAACATTACTACACAGAAGATCGGTCTGTTCATAGAAGATATGTAAAAATATGGGGGACCGATTAGTTGCGGGTTTGATTTCAACTCGGTGAAATGAATTATGATCATTCCTTCGGCCTTCACTCTGGTAAAAAGTCAAAGCACGTAGAGTTCCACCACTCAACACACAATATCACAAAATCGGAAAGCAATTTCCTTCCGCCTATCCTGTTATTTGCGGGACAGGACGTAAAACAACTTTCATAGAAAAATTAAACTAAATTTATTATATATATATAGCTTCACGCTGTATCCCGCATATACTATTTACTATGGTTCTAAGGCAGTAAGCAGTAAAATATTATAGAATCATTTAAAATGTCACATAAAAATTTCATTATTATGATATAATTACATTCGCAGTGCGATAAGCATCATGTATATTGTACTATTTTCGATAACCACGAATACTCTGAAATGTACGTAATTAATAATTATTTTTCATACGGTTTAAAATTATAATAAATCTTATTATTTTTTTTTACCTTCACGCTGTATCTCGCATGAGGCAGGGTAGGCAGAGGGAACCTGGGAACCTAGTGTTAAGACCACTTCCGTTCCGCCGAAATTGATGCATTGCGTGTTGAGTGGCGGAACTCAACGCCGCGCTTTGCCTTATTAACTTTAAATTTATTATAATAAATCTAGGTATCAAATTAGTTACACTTGCGGCTTAGAGTGTAAGCCTGGTTAATCTATGTAAATTTCGTATGTACTCATGCATTTTAAAACAAAATCGACGTTTATTTAATTTACACTGTAGAGAATACAAATCAATTTTCAAAAGCGTACTCTTAATTTTTAAAAAATGGGTCTCTCCTGAGTCTTTGCTTAATAGGTTGTAAAGTATATTTAAAATTTAAAAAAAATGCCATTTTAATCATCAAACATTTAGTACATTTAAAAGTAGTCAAAGCAGACTAAGGAAAAAAAGCCTCCAGTTTAGATTTTTAATTAATATCATAAAGTTTTTCAATTGTTTTTTTTTTTATACAGTAGCTATAGAAGATATAAGAGAACTCTAGAAATATAGATATTATATAATTTATAAATCATTTATCGAAGAATGGCTACAGGTTACACTCCACCATGTAAATCATTTCAATCCCTTCCCCTGCGATATAAGTTATCTCCGGCACTGTGTGTAATGTGTCTAGTGTAAATAATTTCATTAAACCACAGGATGAAAATATATGAAAAATCACCTTCACTCTGTGTCCCGTACACGGCACGGTAGGCTGAAACCTAGTGTTAAGACACTCAAACTTAGGAACCTAGTGTTAAGACAATCTATACCGTTCCTCACTTTCCACCGAATTTGAGTGCGCGAAGAAATTAAAATATAATATAAAATAAATTATTACTAATAATATCAATATTTTTTAATTCAAATTAAATAAATTTTATATCATTATTTTTAAAATTAATTAAATTAATTAATATGATTTTTGATAGCAAAAATCCTCCTATACAAATATAAACACTCTCCAAAAAACAGATTCAAACTACCGCCCACTAAATCCCATCGAACCTTAATTTCAATACAAAATCAATAGTAAAGTAACAATTTAAATAACATAATGCCTTAATTATCACCAAGTTACCGCCACATCTCGATTAGTTATAGAGATCGGAGTCGACGGGAGGACATCGACCCGCGTGACGTCCCACTCGCACACAACCGTTAAAACTATCTACCGTCCTTTTCTAACCAATTAATTTTTCGCAGCTTTTTCTTTGATACGTATTTCCGCACGCCTGATTCTGCTGTTAGTTGGCGAACACGCAAGAATTTCTTTATATGAATATCAACATTATATTACTGTTTAAATGTTTGCGGCGTTTAGTTCCGCCACTCAGCACGTAATGTGTTGAAACTGGGGGGAACGTAGAGGACGGTGTTTCAGCACTGTCGGGCACATCGAGATGTGCCGTAACCTATCACCGCAAGGAAAAGAACAGGCTTAGGGTACCTAGTGTTTAGATACCCTGTTGCCTTTAAGAAACTTGTGTACCAGGGAGCACGAGTTTCTTACAGTAGTGGTATTTGGTTCATAAATAAAATAGTTGATTCTATTGTGGTAATAAATGGCATTAAATACACATTAACTGCGGCGTTAGGTTACGATGCTCAACATGCAATATTTAGAAACTAGGGGCACAGTTGATGATGGTGTCTTAAAACTAAATCGAACAGTTGAGCTATACACCGCTGAGATGTGCGACTTAGCATTGTAACAAAATTAGTAATAACATAATAGCAAATAATAGCGAGAGATGTTTCAAGATAAATATTAGTAAAGGAAATGACAAAACAAAGTTGAAGAATAACATTCTAATGTTAATCTTTAATATTGATTTATTTAAGATTAACATGTTTAGGATTATAATAAATATCAGCTTTACATTGTATTCTAAAGGAGGCAGGGTAGGGTATGTAACTTGGGAATCCATTCTGTTCCTTATATTCCAACAAAATTAAGGCTTTCTATTAAACATTGCGCTTTGCCTTGTCATCAGAGCGAAGAAATTAAAATTTCAAATCCTCAAGTGGTGATTAAGCTCACAGTCACACACTTGAGCCCCTGTGCCACGATAAACCTTAATAATTATTAACAACATGCATATATAAAAAAATTATACACTTTTCTACTATTTGATTATATTGGTAACTTTTTATCACTATCTAAGAAAGATCTACATTAAGAAAATCACTTTAAAGAATGTTTTTTTTTATTCATTGTCCATGATCTAGTTAGATTCAATCAATTTAAATATTTTCATACCAATATAGAAATCATACTTTTCTGGCACCCTTGAAATATAATTACAATAAATAAATGCTCAAGACAAAATTTTTTAAACTCCATTTAACATAACACAAACATCAAATTTATTTAACTAATTGTTAGATAAGTTGCCATAGTGAAAAATGCTTTAGAACATTACCAAAATACATTATATTATAGTGTTTAAGAGTGACAATCAAGTGACTTTCTACTGTACTGTACTGTAAATTTTTTTAGTTTTACTCTATGGCCAGAGTAGGTAGAGGGAACTTAGAACCTAGGGTAAAGAATGGAACAGATTGTTCTGTCTCATGCTTTATATGCACAACAACAAGGTTACAATGTAAAGTTAAAATTAAAGTAATAAAAAATCAAGAAACATTGGGTGAGATGGTTATGTTTTAAAAATTAAGTTTAGGTAAATCTGTAAAACAGCAATAAAATTATAAGCAATTCTCTGATAATTAAGATATATTCACGGTAAATATCTTATTTCATATACAATTTATTGTTCCCCACAGTGGGAACTGAACCCATAAACATGATTGCAGTCACAGTCACATTATTATATAAATTTGTCTCAATTTATTTAATGTGTGTGTGCATACATTTTTCTGTGTCTAGCAGGGTAGGAGGAGGGGTTCTTATGTTAAGACATTTTCTACCTATTCACTACTTAATAGTGAAACCATTGTTTGTTAATTGGTCTTGTTATCAAATCAGAAAAATAAAACTAATTCATTCAATGGCATAAATGCATGGTGAAGACACAATAAGCATTTAGAGCCGACACTATGGTACTGAGCCCTGACAGTCTTTACTCTCTTCTCTCTACACATTGGTTAATCATTATTAATGAAATAATATAATTTGAGTAAAAATTGCTTGCCTTTAAATGGTTTAATGCATACTAAGCTAAAATTATTTGTAAATATGAAAAATTCAAACATTTTTACATAATAGTCCCTGAAACTTCTTAACAGATATTATGATCAATATAGGTATTATAATTTTTTAGAAACAATTTATTTCTACAAGAATATATTATTAAGTATTTGGATGTGGCTGTATTTGCTTTTAAGTGTTACATATAAGATTTTGTTAAAATTCATTATTGAAATTTACAGTTAATACAGTGACAGGTAAGTTTCGATAAAATTTTCAAAACACATTGTTAAATTTAAATTTATAATATTTTACTATGTGGATGTATTAAATTGGAAACCAATAAGAAAATCAATAAAAAAAAAACTAAGTTTAGTTCGTTTTATCAAAGCAATTAAATAAAAAACATTAAAATATTATTTAGAAAAAAAATAAACATTGCAAACTACCTCACAAATATTTCTTTAGCTCATTATAATATTTATGAAACAATAAAAAAATACAGAAAATGTTAGCACAGCTCAATATAAATGTTTTTTATTGTTTGTTTTGTACAACTTAACACGTTACAATAAATATACCTTAGCGTCGGAATTTCTATTTAGTACTGTTACTTTCTCAACAAAGTTCATAATGGAATAATATAAGATTTTGGCCAGTAAAAAAATTCGAAAAAGAAAAATAATAGTAAGAATACTTACATTTTGTTGCGTAGGCACACAATGGCAAGAATTATTTGTTTTTGTACAATTTTAATAACATAAATAATGAAAATCGGAACCGCCCAGCTGGCAGATTTGTGAACACAAGTCACAGCCAGAAAACAGGAACAGATTATACAATGACAATTTGCAAAGTGCCTTTTCGTTTAGAAATATAAGTAGGATTAATAAATATTATGATTATATAATTTTAATTTAAAAATATAAACAATTTTATATGCCTTAAAATATTTTATATTTATTATCTTATAAAAATGTAATAAATATTTTATATAATATTTCGATGCCATATTTCGGTGACATCTAGTCATACTTATACTTTCTTAACATTGTTGGTAACTGTTAGGCATCATGTGATTTGAATTTTTTCTAGATGGCGCTACCAGTAGCATACTGTGATAATATTTTCAAGATAATTGTTACAAGTATTGCAGTTACAAAGCTATTTATTTATAAAATAATTAAAATATTTTTCTTATATAGCAGTATTAAGATCCGGCGTAAGTCACAATGTTACCAAAAACCACTTTAATATATTCTTAAATAATAAATAAATTAAAAAATAATAGGTAGTTAGTAAGTTATTTAAAATATAAAATTTATAATTTATTAATAGACAGAGATTAAAATATTATCTCTGTCTAATAATCGGAGGGCATGTAAGAAGAGGTTAGTAATGACAGTGGACGAGGCAAAAGAGGTATGCCGAGACCATAGCGTTTGGCGCTACGTTCTCTCTGCCTACTCCGCTAGGGATATATCCCTAGCGGGGATTTTTTCATCTTCATTTTTGCACTACTTACTTAGCTTCACTACAGTGTAAAGCTAAGTAAGTAGTGCAAAAATGAAGATGAAGTGAAGATGAAAAATGAATGAAATGAAGATGAAAATTCGATACTGTAAGTCTAGAACACTGTCAATGAAAATTAAATTTCAACATAAATAACAAAATATTAATTAAAAAACTCATTCTATTAAGCCTGCGCAAGTGATGTTGGAGCTGGCATAAGCGTGTGACTGTAAACGCAAAATATTGTGGGTCCGATCCCCATTCGAACAAACTAGACAGTGTTATTTTCTCGTAATGGATTTGGGTATGTACGAAATGACATAAATATTTTTCAACTTTATATTTCAAGATGATTTTTGTCAAGTCAATTTAGATTCATTCAAATGTTTCAATCCGGAAGAAGTTTTTTTAACGTAATTTTTTAAAACTCTCATTATCTTTAAGAAATAAGCAAGTTTAATAATTCAAGTGACCATAACCTACTACATATATCAAGTTAAAATTGATACAAACGATATGGGTTATTGTTTTGATGTAGGACAAAACGTATTAAGCGACATAAAGTACTATTTGAAGAAGAGGATAAATGAGTGAACATACACTCAAAGCTTAAATAGAATACTATTCGGTCTTGTAGTTATTACTATGAATTAGTAATAACTAATATTCGTTATTCGTTTAATAATATGGTGATTTTTATATCGGTTGACACCATAAACTTCAAAATCAGAGCAAAGTAACTGTAAGGCTCAAGACAAAACATTGTTTAGAAAATTATGTAGCATACTCAATTACTTTCTCTCATTATCACTTTTAAGACAATATTAAGAATTATTTTTTTATTAACCAAATGATGTAATTAAAACAAACACTTAATGTTGTAGGGAGATTGCCAAAATATAATAGTGAAAACTGCATTAAAATCTGGTTAGCCGAGATCAACGCATATAAATGCACAGACAAACAGACAAAAAAATAAGAATTACTTTGGGTCCAATTACAATAATGAATGTTGCCTATAAGATTTTTTAATAATTCTTGCATGTACAGACAGTTATCGGTTACAGATTTATTATAAGTAAAGATGTGTATTTCTTAGTGGTAATTAAAACTAAAACCAATTGCATTTAAAGTTGACGTTTGTTCCGCTGCGCTACGACTGGCCTTAAGCCTTAATAAGTATTATGATTAATGGTATAGTTGATATCGCTTTTATGAAACAAATTGCAGTAGTATATTCTTTAAAAATAACTAGAAGAAGTGTTATGTAAATGTATCACAAAAAACTAAAACTTTAGATGACCACGTAAAATAAAAGAAATAATAAAACTAAGAAATTTTTGACTAGAGTCGAACCCACAACCTCCTCACTTCATACAGATTCCAATTCAAATTTTCCCACCCCATCGCATTTAGGGGATGAACAAGTCAATTTAAGATAAATGCCATTAATTTTGTGAAGTTGACGACAAGTTTACCCTAAAACCGACCGACGGCCGATAGTCGGCAAGTCGGCAAGTCGGCAACTTAATTACACAGCGCTAGTTAGCTTATCAACGTGTAAATTAATTAAGCTTTATCTCCGGTCAAGGCGGCTGAAGTTGTGTACTTGTGATTATTTCAACTACTTTGATATCTGTAGATAGATGGTTTTGGTGTTTTGATTTCTCTGTTAATTGTTAATATTCAGTATTTGTATAATAATAACTTAAATTATTGTAAGCCTGTGGTGGAGTGGGTACAAGCGTGCGGCTGTAAGTGTGACTAGCTGTGGATTCGATTCCCTGTCGAAAAAATTAAATATTTAATACTTTTATTTCGCCACTTTGATGTCAAGGCAAAGCGTGGCGTAGAGTTCCGCCACTTAATATTCAATGCCTCAATATATGCGTGGAATACAGAGTACATAGCTATGCATGGAATACAGAGTGAAACAAAAAAAAATTAACATATTTTTTTTACAGTAAGTAACTGAAGGAGATATTTAATCTCATTATAAATGAGGCGATAAAGATTTTGGGTGCAAATTTGGTTCGGGAATGTATTTTTAAATAAAAAAATAACAAGAAAAAATGCTGTTGTTAATTCCTTCATTTAACACGAATGTTTCTAAAATGAGATAAAACGTGCTAAAAATAGGTTCTCGGGAACCTGGGAACTCTGTTTCCCCTGCTATAAGCAGTATACAGCGTGAAACAAAACAAAGTAAAAATATCTTCAGGTTTAAAGTTCACTTCTATATACCTAAACACATTTCAACGGACATAAATTGCAATAAATATTTAAAAACTTTCCACGTTAATGGTTAAATATTTTTAACGAGCCATTTACTTTTAAAATAAGTAAGCTGTACCGAGCTTGATCTAAGCGTAACGAGCGCTTATTCTACCTGCCTTATTATTATATTAACTTTTTATGCTGTAGAGCTAAAATGTTAAGAGCAAAAACACTTGTAGCTTTATATAATTTGTTTTTTTTTAATGATTTTTTTTAACCGACAGCACGATGCGAAGGTAATGTGTTTATCGTTCATTGTACTTGTGTATTGAGTGTTAATCCTATGCCTTTTTTTTGCAGTCAGGAGTTTTTCTTATATTTAAATTCTTTGAGGTATTTTCCTCTCTCTAAGATTATTTTTAACAAATTACATAATCAATCAGAACGATTTGGGCCTGTCGTGGCACAGTGACACAAGCGTGCGGCTATAAACGTGAAAGGTTATGGGTTCGGGTTCTACTCGAGGTAAAGAATATGTAATATTTTCATTTTATTGTTGATTTGTTTCGAGGCAAATTAAACTGCATCGATAAATTCCGCCACTTAACACTCAACGTTTCCAAAATTTGTGGAAAGTGAAGAACGAAAGGGTCTTAATGAGAAAGGAGTGTCTTAATACTAGTTTCTCAAGATCTTTGCCTATCCTACTATGTGCAGCGTATAGCGAGATGTTATTAAAAATATTAATAAAAGACGTACATCGTGTTTGTTTGAAAGAATGCCACATCCATAGTCTGGTTCGCTCACACCCACTGTGCTCATGTTAACCTGGCTCAATTAATATTTATTGTCAGCCCCGACTCCGGCAGTCCACTTTCCTCACTTGGGACTTCAAATCATTTAACTAACAGACTTAATTCATATATAAGTTTTGAACTGCACGAAAATGGATAATTCTTATTTA
>JAXGGP010000028.1:10324171-10335959 GCA_035584415.1 Eueides aliphera
TATCAAATCAAACCGAACTATACTAAACTACGGGTGCAAGCTAGTAATACAATAAAAGCATCAAAATAAGCTATACCCCAAACATTAAATAACATTATATTTTTTACGCCCTAACCCAGATTGCTAACACAAAATAAAATAAACAATCAAAAAAGCCGGCAGCGTTCCACGAAAGCTCCTAAATAATTAAAGTTTAATTTAAATTCACTGTAATACGGTAACCGTTAAATATTAGAGTGAGAGATTTATAACAAAAATGTTTTAATATAGAGCACTGAAAAGCTAAGGCCAGGTCATCAGGTTGTTACTGTACAGTCGACTGGGCTCGGTTTATCAGCAAAGCGTTAAATTCTGATTTATATTCACTCGGCGATTTCGCTTGCGACTGCCAACATCGCAATTACTATACATTTTTGTACAAACACCTATTGGATTGGAAGTTCGGACTTGAGGTTGCTTGTTTTGTTGGTGAATTTGGGCTTTTTTTTTTTAGAAAATGTATAGAAAATTTTATGTAGCGAGATTTGAACCCGCTCCTATAGGAGCCGGCCAAACGCTTGACCACTATGTTGTACGTTCTTAAAAAGTTAGGTCGAAGTTTTTATATCTGTGTGCAAATCAATATAATCAATGTAGACGGTCGGTCGTCTCTGAAAAAGTATATTATTTGCCTAAGTGTAGATTAATAATTTAAAAATATTGATACTTGGAAATAATTTTCTTTTTTATATAACACCCTTGTTTAGTTATAAAGATCTATATAAAATCCCTCAATGTTTTAGGCAAAACCATTAAATATTACTAATCTTTTTCAGTCTCTAGCGAATTATTTTGGGGATTCGGTATTTTTAAACGTTTTTAGTAAGTAACATAGCGGGATTCCTTCGCAAAAAGCGTCCCGTTTTATTAAAAATGTATATAACCGATAGTATCTATTACATATGTATTTTTATGGATTTTAAATAAAGTTTTATACCTTGTATATAACATTTTATTTTATTCACTTAACAATAATTGTAATTGAAAAAATAATGTACTTAATTAAAAAGTTTCTTACAGTATGTCAAAATTGCGTATGAAAAGCGAGACTAAGTTTTCAATTTTGAGCTAAGAATACCTCTATTACTATTATATAATGAAACAATAGACGCATCTTATTTATGAATATTTCTATGAAGTTGGTTGCTTAGATTAAAGCAACTAAAGAAAATTTTAAAAAGATAAGTAATATTTTTTTATGTTCACGGTGACGCTGCTAATATTTAGGTTACCTAGAGTTTATACACTCCTTTCCCCACTTTTTGCTTAATTACAGTAATTGCGTGCTGATTAGTGGTACTCAACGCCATGTTTGTATTGTATCGATACACGACGTCAATGTCTAACGTCGTCCGAAAACGTCTTGTGTAGCTCGAAACACATATTATCATTTTAATTTAAATGATGAACTTTGAAAAAAATCTATATTTATTTATATTTTTTTTGTGTTTATGGTATATTTTTTATTTCTTTTTTAGTATACTAAACACTAGAAATATTTTTATATTGAACAAAAGCTAATTGGGCCGAATAGTTTTAATAGACACTTTGATATTTTTGAACGCCGATGAATAATGGGTACATGAAAAAGTATTTTATATAATATGAATATTCTTTTTTTTTCAGGTTGACATTGCATCCTGCACTGACACGTTATGCAGACGAAACTTGGGAACATGGTGTTAAGACACTCTATTACACTTAAGACTCGTTTGTTCCCATTTTCCCACCAAATCGCGAAACTCAACGCCGCCCTTTGACTTTTAACCAGAGCGAAGAAATTAAAATATTAAATAATTCATTTTCTTGAGCGAGGATCGAACTACAACCTGTGAGTCGTGTTTATAGTAGCACGCTTGTGCCTTTTGCTCGGTGGCAGACCTCCTTTTACATAATATTTTTTATTCCAGTAATTTATAATTTTAGTCTGGTTGTTAAGTTTCATACTTTACTTTATTTGTGATTAAATTACTGTTACACCTTTTCTTCTTGGCAAAGTAAGAAAATAATGAATCCTCCCAACAAGGAATTGAATCCGTAACCGTCTCATTCACAGACCTGGTACTTGTTAGTATATAGCAGATGTAAATAATAAAATAATTCACACAGCTTCATGCTGTATTCGCAAAAGGCATTGTAGGCAAAGGGAACTTGGGAACCTAGTGTTAAGGCACTCCGTTGCAATTTGAGGCATGATGTGACAGGGCAAAGAAATAAAAGTATTAAATATATAAATTGAAATTATTAGATATTTCATTTTCTCCACTCCTTGCCTTGGAATTCAGCGTGAAACTAAAAAAGAAATTAATAAGAACTAAAATTTCTTTAGAAAGCAATTTAATAGTCATTATACAACGAAACCTTCAAGCGCATCGTAATGCATTCCACAGTGCCTTGAAGACACATTACGCATTTAAATAGTTTTGAAAGATAGCATTGTCTGACGTGCACGTTTAAATATCTTTAAGCCGCTCCTGATGCAGTGTGATAGCGTCTGATTGGTCATAAAAAATGGGTTGATTCTACGTTCTATTCTCGCTTGGCATAGGTTCTATTCTTTACTTAATATGTAACGTCGAAATTAAGCAGAAAGCAGAGAATGTAGGACAATGTATCAAAATAAGATTTCCTTTCAGAGATAGCGCGTGTACTTAAAAAAAAATATTCTCTTTTTGTACCACAGTTGTTATCACAAGTGAAGTCGCGGGAGGTCGTAACCCAGAGCGATCCTTTAAATTTAATTATAGTCGAGATTATATTTGACATTCATTAAGGATATTTTCAGCAAGTAAATTCATTTAATAAAAGGTAGTGAAGAGATTTAATTTGGTAATTATAATTACTTTGTTCGAAGATCACGCTTTAAGTGTAGCAGTTTGTGTCACATAATGGGACTCGTAACTCAACACACACTGCCTTAGACATAGATGGAAAATTGAGAATTTATTGGCTTAACACTTGATTTGAAGATAAGCCACGCAACACTTAATGTTTCGAAAATTGGACAAATTTCTGTGGAGAACGAAGTGTGTTGACACTAGTTTCCCTCTCCTTATTCCGCTTAATGCATGATATAGAATGACGATATAAACAATAACAACACGCTCTGAAACTCTCATTGCACGCATACTTAGATATTCTAAGTTCCTATTATGATAAGCAACTACTTATGGAACCGAGCAGAGTATATTCTTGAAATGCTGAGCGCTATACATACTTATCAGATCTGTTTATATAAATGCTGCATATATGATGAGGAATGTGGCTTAAATTATGATTCGATTTCATCAGCTATTTAAGGCCCATAGTGACGCAGCGGCACAAATGTGTGAGTGCTAACAGTTTCGATCCCAAGTCGAGAAAACGAAATATTTAATATTTTTAATTTAAATAATTAATGTTTCCATTTCTTTGCTCTAGTAACAAATCAAGGCACGTTCCCTCTGCCTTCCTGGCCATTTGCGGAATACTGCGTGAAGCTAAAAAGAAATCAGCTATTTTTGGTTCGAATAAAAGAAACATTAATTAGGAACGGAAGTGTTTCAATGACAATTTTTCATGCTCCCCCATTAATACTTCTTACCTCAGTTTCCACTGAGTACTTCAGGCATTGCGTATTCAGTGCCGGAACTCAGCCCCGTGCTATTGCTTCGTTATTAGAACAAGGAAATTAATATAACGTACATTTCATTCTGGAGTGTAGAAATCGAAATCGTTTGACCCCTGAGCATCGACGGCCTCCTATAAATATATTACTAATTTCATTATTTCTTTATAAATTTTTAAAGAAAAACCTTTGTGATACATACGAACAAATACAATGTAACCATTGTAACACATACAATACTACAGAATATACAAAATGTTAACACACAATCCTATTGAATTTCACAGATTTCAATACAAGAATCCTACAAGGAATGACTGAGGATAGACGAGAGCGAAACGCCCACAAAGATTGTTTTGTTAAAACTTTTATGACTTAACAATATTCTACAGTGTCTTTTTCCCGTCTTTACTAAGAGAGAGGGAAATATTTATTTCCTATAGTCCATTTATCATGGACATACTATAGTTATATATAAAGGATATAGCTATATGTAGACTATGTTATAGAAGTTAACACCAGGTTTCCGGGTTCCTTCTGCCTACCCTGCCTTGTGCGGGATACAGCGTGAAGCTAAAAAAGATAAAAATATAGAAGTTAAGTAACATCACTTTTAGTAATTTCTTTTACCTTCAGAATTGCAGGGAAAAGCTAGTATTTAGCTCATAAAATTTATAGCTAGTATATAGATTAGGAATAGCTTGGATTAAATTTCAATATTCAAGTGTCCCTGTGCCACGACCTCAGGCAGGAAATAAAGGATGAAATATGTTAAGTTTTTTTTCTATTTTACTCTTTTACAGTGAAAGTTAAGACCTCAACAAAATTAATATAATTAATTCATAAATATTCTACTATTCACGTATTATATAAGACAAGAGGTTCGAATTTAGTTCAAATTTAAAAAAAAACTGAATAAAAAATCAATAAAATAAGTAAAATTTAAGGGTGGGCGGACACAAGACTATTCTGGGGTAGGGCCAACTTCCTCCACGCTTGTCTTATACAATTTTTCATGCTCGAATCATTATAAAGAAACTTACCTTCAGCTTGGAAGGTGCTTTTGGTAACATGAACTGTAGGTAGGTTACCCGGTTCCCTTTTTCTACCCAGATAGTACAGGACATAGCATGAAGCTGTATTATTATTGTTGTCTCTTTTGTTAAAGAGTGACAGATAGACGCAAGGCATAGTCGAATGTACAGAGTTTATAAAATTTAGTTAAGCTTAGTACACAATTAGGTTACAGAGCGGTAATAATCAGAGAGTTAAAAAAAAATAATTGTCATCTAAATGTCATAATTTGACAAAAATATTTGCAGAATAAAATATCATAAATGCTTTAAATAAAAATATTCAGTTTTATATTTTAGCCAAGTGTCATGAAACAACGAGGATTGGTCGAATCGACAATGACGTCATGTCGATATGTCCATTAAATATTTAAGTGGCATTATCCAAAAAATATAATTTCAGTACGGCAGCAATTATATTTCTGTACAGCTTTGACCCGCTCTATTATTGCATTTGCATTATAAATATATTTTTATTTACTTATTCAGGTTAGGAAATACACTGAAGCACTAAGAGAAAGCTTACATAAATTCACTTGGGACTTGGGAAGAGACATCCATTTTACATCTTGAAGTCCACACAAATAAAGTTACGAGACTAAAAGTTTTCATATATAAAATAAAAGACTAAACTAAAAACTAGTTTTCGTTTGCGACTGGTTAATGCGTAAAAAGGTGGGTAAATTAGAACGGAGTGTCTTAACACCAGGTTTCTAAGTTCCTACCCTTTTATTCGCAGGAGACAGCGTGAAGATGAATTTGTACAACAATATCGCAGATATGAGCAAGCTTTTCAAAAATATAAAATTCCATTTTAAAAATAAAACCTACGTACAATATATTTTATTTATCTTATATTAAATACGACCATGAAACAGAACTTCGCGCTGAAATATTTGTTGCAGAATACTGAAATAAAAGTAGACTTCATTCTTAAAACACGCGTCCGCTACCTGTAGACTGTAACTGTGCTATAAAACGATGCATTTTAAGAGATTCGTATTTCGTCTTTATTTTGTTGTATTCGCGTATATGTATTTGTACAATATAACATTAAACTATGTTGATTTTGAGTTGATATCTCGCTTGTAGACAGGCAGTAGGCAGAGGGAACATAAAGGAACCTGGTGTTAAAATTTCGTTCAGTTGCAAATTCACCGCCGCTCTTTGTCTTTTTATAATAGCGAGGGAATGAAAAAATTTCGTACTTTGTGTTATTTAATATTAATATTAACATTTTTAAATACAAATATAAATTAAACGATCTCAGATAATAAAAATGAATGAAAACCTTCAAAATCCAAAGCACAAAGTAAAAATATTAAAAAACTAAATCAATTTAACAATGTATATTCAAGAAAAATCTCTACCAAGCATTTCGTACCGGAACGTTCGAACGAGGTTATATATATTTGAGAAAATGTCTTATCTAGTACACATTGATTGTGGAGTCCACAAAGAATGCACTGGAGTATGTCCGCTGCATTTCCCCGGTATTCCAGGAGTCTAGGATTCCTAGAGCTTTCAACATATATTTCTATTCGATTAAGCCTCTTTGGGATTTAGTGTAACCATGTATGATGGAAAGTTCTTTGAGATCAAAGTTCTTGTTTATTTTAATAAGATGATTAACAAAATTCAAGTCTAATGGAGTGAATAGCGATATGATTTCAGATTTTATAACACAACTAATCCATATGGATATTTCTTGTATGAATAAGCAACAAGCGTTCCACTGTAGATGTTATAGGTCGTGGGTTCGATTCTCGTTCATTTGTACTCGATGAATTGAAATATGTTATATAATCATTTTGTTCGCTCTGTAAATAAAGCAAAGAACGGCGTTAAGTTCCACGACTAAACATACAATGCTTCATAATGCTTCAAATTTTCAGCGGAAGATGAAGAATGGAAAGGAAAGTCTTGAAACTAGTTTAGCAAGTTCCCTCGGCCTACCCTACCAACATAACCCTACCAACATAACAAACACTATACCGTGCTTTATCTTGTTACAAGAGCGACGAAATGAAAATAACTAACCCGAGTGTTTGCTGTCATATTTTGAAATTAATACTTAATCTTAATATAAAATCTATATGAAAATATCTTCTACTCGATTTAACTCTTGCATGCATCCACTGCCTAAATTACTGAGCTCTGTGATCTTTTCAGTGGCGGTGTTTTAAACGCTCCTTTGAACTAAACTTGTACCATAAAATCAAAAAAGGAGTTGCTAAAACTTTTACAATTATACTTTTAAAGCTATAGTAAAATTAAAATAAAATTATTTAATTTATTATAAATATTTTTTTATATTTAATTTATTATTAGCTAAGTATGTAATTTACTCATTGAGTATTATAGTATTTCCTCCATTACGAGCGTCTCTCACTTGGATTGGATTTTATTCGTTACGGCTAGTTTTTTGTGGGTGTCTTTAAATACTTGTATTTTCTAGGAAAAGTCAGTAGCATAATGATAAAGATAGGTATGACATTGAAATTATTATATATAACATTTTATTTACATATATTTTTTCTGATTTAAAATGAGAGATAATACTATTTCTTCAAAACATACCAAATTTTCTTGATTTTCGCTTTAAAACCAAAATAAAACACGGAGTTAAGTTACGTCAACGTAATGTCTCTTAACTGATTGTATATAGGACCAAGAGAAAGCTAAACAGATAATAGCCTCTTCCATTCAAATCCTTTCAATGAATACATTAAAAAATATTTTCCCTCAAAAATGCACTCCACGAGTCTTCCAATCCGAATGCAAATTAGGAATCGACTTTCATTTCGTCACTCGTTAGCGCCCTCTCTTTTAATTAGCGATATCTTTGTGTACTCTCATTGTTTACTTTGACGTTTTCATGTAACTTTTGGAGGCTTGTGTTTTTTCTTGGTTAAATATCCGTTATAATATAAAAACATATGAATTTCACGACTTTTATACATTTTAAAAGAAACTATTTGAACCGAATTAACCGCGTGTGTTTTGTGTTGTACCTTTTGAGAAACTGAAGTGAGAGAAGTGACAGAAAAAAAAGAAGAAAAAATTTACATTTGAGTGTTCTCTCCTTTTTTTTCTTTTAATGAGTAGCTTCTTTAGACAAGACAGGACAAGACAGTAAAGACACTCCGTTCCGCTTCCGTTCCCCACTTTACGCCGAATTTGAGGCATTGTGTGTTGAGTGGCGGAACTCAACGCCGCTTTTTTACCAGAGAGAAGAAATGAAACATTAAATATTGAAATTGAAATTAAATATTTCATTTCCTCGACTGGGGATCGAACCCAGAACCTGTCGGTTTCAGTCACACGCTTGTGCCGCTGCGCCACGACAGGCGCTTTACTTGGAAGGTAGGAGTGGAGTTTTTTAATTCAGATAGAGAGATATTTTTAAAATTCACATAGCAAGAATATATAAGTAGAAACTAGGTCGTTGGTACAAACCCCACCAGATGAAATGAAATATATAGCAATTAATACTTTTATTGGTAAAGTAGGTTTAATTCTGTAACCACAAAAAGGACATTAAAATGTTTTAACTCTAGATTCTATCTCTCTAACATTCATTTTCATTATTAGTCCCATTTAAGTAATAATACCATAAAGATAAATTGATATAATTCAATTTGATCGTCCATTGTTTAATAATAAACTCCTACTGTAAAACCATTCACTATTCTCGTCTATATCATAACCGTTTCTGCTAAAAGGAAAATTGAAATATTTGTTGAAATACCTGTTAACTATAATTTGACTGTTCTATTATTATTGCTGATGAATATTTTAATGATGCCTTGACGCTTAAACCCCTGCTCCACGACAGGTTTTGTCGTATAGAATTTTCGTCCCCGATATATATAAAATATGTATATTGGGGACGAAAATTCTATAGTATAAATAAACTATTTTAAATATAATAATATAAATTAATTTTAGCTGTTAAAGTTCTGTCAAAAGCATACCATAACATATACATATCGTATTATATATTTAAATGAGAAATGCTTGTAGAAATTTATCTTGAAAACGGGTCCGACTATTGGCACAAAATTTAGAGTGTTTCGGAGGCGACAAATCGATCTAGCTGAGTTTCATTTTTAGATAATGTCGTTTTATTATTCATGTTTTCACGCAATGAAATATCGCTCGAAAATGTCATTATAATAAGAAGGTAAAATTTAGTACGGTCGTAAAGTCAGTCTGTTTGTTTTTTTTTTTCCTTTTTTTATCGGTATGTACTCTGTATTAAATAAAATTTAAAAAAAAAAACATGTTGTACACATAAAAAACACCCAGCAAAGCTTAAGCTTTAGCTGTATGATATACTAGCGACTCGCTCGCGCTTTTGCAAGCTTGCGTTATTGAATTACTTTCTAGTTCTAATAAATTAACACTTTTAAGACAATATCAGCCAATATTACAAAGACAAACGTCCCCCATAAGTTTTTTTTCAAATATATCTTTTATGTACAGACATTGATCAGTTACAGATTTATTTCAGGTATGAATTATATATGCTCGTACATGCTATAAATCCTTGTAAGTTCCTTTGTCCCAGCGTGACATCGATTGAGCTAAATGCAAATTGTAAATGATAGGGACTATCTTCGTCGTGCCCTTAATTACCGCGCTCGTTGAAGTCACTCACTGTCTGCACCACTCGGGCTTTTTATGTTGGGTTTTAGCATGACGCATTTTTAACTTTTACTTGAATAGAATTAGATAGAGACATACATATATCATATATCAATATTTTTTATAGCTTCACGCTGTATCCCGCACGAGGCAAGGTAGGCTGAGGGAACCCGGGAACCAAGTGTTAATCTGGGGATCGAACCTGTCGGTTGCAGTTTCACGTTTGTGACGCTGCGCCATGACAGGTCTATATATCAATATCACTTTGGATATGATAAAGAAGTCATTAAATAGCGTTTTGTCTTGCCTTGAAAGTCAGACTCACATCCATCACCTTTTTAAACAGATCAGTGCCGCTGTGCCATGATGGTTTTAAAAAAAATATAGCATTTTTTATATGTATATATAGTTACTTTTTATATTACTTAAAGTAGAGGACGGAAGCATCTTAATGAAAACGGAGTGTCCTAACACTAGGTTCCTATCCTTCAGCCTACCTAGCTATAAAAGCGTGAAGCTATAAACAAAAAATCAACTAGATCAGACATCTATCATCTCTAGTCTGTCCGTTTTTCACCAAATTTTGTCTGTCCGTGTTTCAACAAGCTGTATCTCATGAACTAAGAGTTGAGACAGTTGATGTATTTTTGTTGACGTTATAATATAAAAATGTAAAATTTAAGGCGGACTTTCGTACCATAAATATATTTTTAGAGCAATAATACGGAACCATTCATGCTCGAGTCCAACTCTCACTGGATTTCATTTATAAAAAAATCAAGTGACAACAAACCATTTAACGTTACAAAAGTCTTAATTAAACAGTTCTCTCTCTGTTTTTACAGAACTGTAGCCCCTTCCCTCGCTTACTGATTTTCATTACGACCGTCCGTGCAGAATAAGTACAATTAATTTATATTCAAAAGAATAAACAAAATATTTGCTAAGAAAATGTTTTCACATTGTGTAAAGCGCAAAGCTTAGCACAAATTGATTGATTATGTTAATTTCATATTCTCGTATTGGCTAACAGCGCGCGGCGTTGAGTTCCGTCGTTCAACATGTTCGCAGTTTTGAAAAATTGTGTATTTTCAGATGCGTAGGGAAAGCGGTGCCCTAAAACTAGGTTCTCTCTCTAAGACTTTTTTTCTCAAATTACTAACGCTGTATCTCTAATGGGATAGCTAGAGCTAAAATTACTCAATGGTATATTTTCAATAGACTTACTTGAGGTTTACATATATGTACATTGAACAAATAACAGATGCGTATTACATGTATTATTAAACTCAATATAACAAGTAAGGAAAATAAAAAAAAGAAGAAGTCCGGCAACTAAAAATATATATATACATAGACATCCTGACAGACAGATAGATCGGTAAAACACATAACACACCTTTTTTGAGTCTTGGATTGTCTTGGATGTTTTAAACAGAAAAATTTTTTAGTCGGTATAAAATTGTTATGCCATTAATTATGATAAATAAGTCACGTAGTTTACGACACTACTGAATTAAGTAATTATTATTTATTATTTTTATTACAGCTTTACGCTGTCCCGTGGGTAGGCAGAGGGAACCTGGGAACCTAATGTAAAATCACTCCGTTGCCATTAACAGATTTTAGATCCTTACTTTCCACATAATCGAGACGTTGCCTGTTGAGTTTCGGAACTTAACAACGCGCTTTACCTCGTTACCAGAGCAAAGAAATTATATAAAAAAGTAATAATAATAAAAAAACAGTCTGAACGAAGAACGATGAATATTTAAGCCAAAAGCTTAAGGAAAGTGAGGAATACTCAACTTAATTTGAGAGTTTAAACAAAACTTTTAGGCTATTGTTCCCAATGAGTTTTTAATTTATTATTTGTTTATATAATAAACAATTATAAATAACTATCTGTAAAAAATATAATTTTATTGGATTCTATTTTGATTTTTGCTTATTATATTTTTTTCGAGGCCTGTTGTGGCGCAGCGGCACAAGCGTGTGACGTGTTTGACTGTAACCGACACGTTCTGGGTTCGATCCCCAGTCGAGGAAATAAAATATTTAATATTTTCAATTTAAGTATTTAATGTTTCATTTCTGGTAGTAAGGCAAAGCGCGGCGTTGAGTTCCGCCATACAACACGCAATGCCTCAAATTCGGCGGAAAGTGGGGAACAAAAGTGGACCGGAGTGTCTTACTACTAGGTTCCCGGGTTCGCTCTGCCTACCCTGCCTCGTACGGAATACGGCGTGAGGCAAAAAAAAAATTTTTCCATATAACCAATCAAGCACGACGTTGACCCCTGAATTACAATATTTCGATTTTATATTTTGTAAGAGGTGATGATTTTCTTAAGATTTGTAAATAAAATATTGGCCTCCCGTAGCCAAGGGGTATAAATGTGTGATTATAAATCCATATA
>JAXGGP010000028.1:10344168-10363865 GCA_035584415.1 Eueides aliphera
CCTAGAACAATCATCCACTTCCATCGGTTGGCTGGAAGAGATTTCTTTAAGAAATAAGCTTCCACCTTTGTTACCTAGTTTTAAAGTTTTAATTTCTTATGTTTTTTGTTAAGTGTAATATACAATATATTTAAATATATGTATATGTGTATATGTATGAACAAACACATATATTTAAACTTCAAGCTGTGTCCGCACACGGTGGGGTGAGTCGGGAAAATTTAGGAGCATAGTATTCAGACACTTCGCTCTATTTTATTCTCTACATCGTATTTAAGGTTTTGCGTGTTGATTGGCTGATTTGATGGATCAATATCGATTTGCCTTCATTTCTTGGAGTATTTAATTTCTTCGAGTAGATATCGAACCCACTACCTGTGTTTAGTCACACGCTTGTGCTCCTGCCCTATGATAGAACTTTTTATATAATTTCAACAAATATTTTTTAAAGTTATTTGTCTTCACTAAATTTAAAAAAATTTGCTTTGTTCGTTAAATTTACTATTTTTCTTTCCTAAGTGTGGAATAACACTTTAAAAACAGTTAAAAATATTTGTCTTTAAATTTAATTATTGCTTGCAGTCTCCCATATAGGCATAGTGTTGGCAAAAGAAACATTATTTTAAAACACTTGTACCCCACGTACTATCGAGACATTGTGTATGCGGTACTAAACGCCGCTTTTAATTTACCAGATCGATGAAATAAATAATTTCCCTGAATTACTTCTGCAATTATTTATTAAGATAGCACAAAAGTAAAACTGTATTAATACTGTATTTACAAATACCCTCACATGGTGTGAGGAGCTGGTTCCATACAAAAAGTGACCTATTTAATTACATAATGTGGATATTATACGCCGAAGTCTTTTCAAAACTTGTTTATTTGAACTCAGCAACAGATGTAGTAGTGCTTTTTGTTCATTCATGAACCAAAGACCCCTCTATAAAGAAACTAGGCGGCCTTGGATCTTTTATAGGCTTGATATTATTTATATTTTAGGTTACTTTATAGGGAACCTCGTGTTAATATTTTATGTAACCCGGTTTCCGCCTAGTTATGTGTTTAATGGGGGATCTCGACGATGATATTGTTCTTCTTACCAAAGTTATATATATCAAAATAATTCATATCTGGAGAAGGAATTGAACAGACAACCATCGCCTTTACGAACAAATTTATTATATAAAAGTTCCCCTATAAATCAAACTTGTCGGCCTTGGATCTCCTATAGGGAGATTATAATAATATATTATAAACGAAATTATAAAACGTATTAAATATTTCTTTTATATCTTTTGAATGAATTTGCAGATGTATTTGTGGCAAAACCATTGTATTTAATGTCTTTAAGATGCTTGATCTTTGTATGGAGCCAGATGTGGAGCTGCGCACTATTGAACCTTTAAAACTGTTTCTTAAAGCAAAAGAAATGTTCTTTATATCACATTTGTTAAATAGTTTATTTAACAAATGTGATATAAAGAAAGTTTATATATTTAAGAAAAAGAAAAATTACAGACGTCTACAAAGGAACAGGTTCGAATCCCTCGACACTTGAATAAATATTGTGAAACAGTATTGGTACTGCGCAGTATATTTCTGCCTTGCGGGTATACCGGCCATATTAAACTAGGCAATAAAACAAAAATCCTGTAGCGAATATAGTACGAATGTTGAGTCGTGGCCTGCATTAAACTGGCCTCGTAGATTTAAAGGATTCTCTTTTTTTACAGCATCACACTGTATTCTGCACATGGCCAGATATGCAAAGGGACCATAGGAACCTGTTAGGTCACCGTCCTTTCAGCCTAAGATTCTTCTTACTTTCGATTATTTGTTTTCTAAGTAAACAATGCTCAGAGACACTAAGTTCAGAGCGTCCAAGATTCGTCGATCACACTGTACTAGTCTATAGTCTATAGTCTAAACCTACTGTAGTCCCCTTTTCAATTATAAAACGCAGTGGGTGGTTCGTTAATGTAATTGTGAAATTTAGCAGTTTGTTTTTGTTGAGGTTTTCTATAATCGCGGTGGTTGTGGGTTCCTCCTCACTTTCGGGATTCTGTTTCATTTCCTTGCTTTAGTAATAGGAGAAAGTGCGTCGTAGAGTACTTTACAATACCTAATGTCTTGAAAATAAGTTAAAGCCGGGATAACAGCGTCTGTTTGCTATATTACTGTCTACCCTATGCTGGATGAAATGTGAAGCTGAAAACCAGCAAAGGAGTTAAAAAAATCAGTAGATATTAGTCAATATTTTTGTTTTTTATGCTTATTATGTTGGTATTCTAGTTTGGGGTAATGGTTCAGTATTTGTAAGTTTGAATCTTGGCATAAAGAAAAAAAAAATAAAACACTTTCTTTTTTTTATATTTAAAAATTACTCATTAACATTTTATGCGATTTACTTAAGAAGATTATAGTAATATAAAATTTTAATCATAAAAACTACTGGCTACGTTAGCATATATTTGTAAACGCGATAGTTGTAGGCCGGATTCTCTTTAAATGCTAAGTTTCGTCGTTCAACTCTCTACCCTCCTAAATGCCAAATAAGCCATGAAGATAATAATAAAAATAAATAAGCAAGCATTGATAAGCAGGTCAAATCCCTTATATTATTAAAACTTGTTTCAATTGAAAGCTCGAAAGTTACTAAAGCATCATTATTCAGGCACACCACGTGTAAATTATCATCACGTGTGAGATATTAAGCAAAGGGTTGGATATTAATTTTATTTAAAGCTTAAAGGATATTTGTAAAATCTGCAATCGCCATTGTGAAACGGAACGTATGTCTTAATATAATGTTCCCGAGTTTACTCTGCCTTACTCTGCTATGTACTGGATACGATGTGAAGCTTAAAAAATGTTATATGTAAATTATTAAAACATCAGGTAAGCCGTCACATAATAATCGGTACAAAAAAGGAATGGAAAGAAAAAATACATACAAAGCTTAGCTAAGTTCCTTTAATTAGACATTGTTTCATATCGCTACAAATTATTTTCATACTTTATTTAACACTTATATATTATTTTCATACTTTATTTAACATTTATATATTATTTTCATACTTTATTTAACATATATATTTTTCTAAGTCATTGAATTTTAAATATTTAGTACCTATTTATAAAAAAAAACTACTACATAAACCAAGGCTATATGTTATTAAACTACTATCAATTTTTGCCTTGTTAACACTTAGTAATGAATTTTGAAATTCTTGTTGTTTTTGAGGCTCAGGGGCAGTTTATGACTGCAAATACAATGGAAGAAGGTTCGATTCTTACTCGTGGGAATAAGTTGTTACTATTTTTTCGTTTTGATCGTAAAACTCAATGCACAATAATTCTGGTGTTACACGGGGCCGTGGGCGATACCGTTGACCACTTACCATCATGTGACCCGTACGCTCGTTCACCTTGTCTTTTCCATAAAAAAATTTTTTGCGGAAATTGGGAAACGGAAATGTTGTAGTGAAAACGGAATATTTCAACACTAGGTTCCTAAGTTCCCTCTGCCTACGATACCCTGTACGGTATACAGTGTAAAGCTTACACTAGTAGAATAATAACAATACATTACATATTTCGTTCTTAATGTAACACTACTTGATATCAAACCATATTCGGACCCACGACCGTCACAATACAATTAAAACCCAATTTTAAAGTCAATTTTAGTTACATCAAGTGTAAAATGGTAGTTAGTTTTAATGAAACGTATGAATAATATAAAAGGACAACAGCTGAGTTCTGATGATACAACAGTTTTATGGTGGTTTTAAATTTTAATGCATTTTCCTTTGGAATAAATTTTATATACAGTATATAGAAAAATTCTTTGTTTCTCGCTTTATGCCAAAATTTTAAGATATTCACGCCAAATTTTTATGAAGCAATAGCTTGTAGAGTATTTTCGTGTTTGTATGTATTGTTGCCATAGCGAGGCCATCACCATGACAGCCTGGGAGATGTAAAGAAAATAATTTGTTTTTATAAACATGATCCTTCAAAAACATAAAATCATCTATTGGCAAGTAATAATCCTTAGCAATTATCTTTGTATAGCGGAAAATTGTAAAAATATTCTTGCAAAAGTCTCGACGTAGCTAGATGAGAACGTTTGGCTTAGTTGGTCAGAGTGCTTGAACAGTTACCAAGAAGTGCCAGTTTAAATCCTACTACCTCCAAATTCTTAATAGTTTTCTAAAAAATATATAACTTTATGTGTTTTACAAATATATAATAAAGTTATTATTAATAAATATAGAGGCCCATTTTTATTATATATTATTAAGTTCCAGATCACTTATTATCCATGATTTCATAACAGCCAAATTTTACAAAAGTTGTTTACACATAGTTTATTCAAGGCAAAATACACGTTCTATACTCATTAATCCTTATCAAGTCTACCGTTGATTTAATGATCGTATCGAGATGTATTAAAGGCTTTATAAAGTTAATATTACGTACAATCTATTCGTAAAATACTTTGTATGGAGATCTCTCTAACGTTATTACAACAACATTCATATAATTTTGTAGTTTCACGCTGTATCGCGCACATGACAGGGTAGGCAGAGGGAACTCGGGAACCTAGAGTAGACACTCCATTTCTTTCTTCATTTTTGGCCAAATTGAAGCTATCGCTTCAGAGCGATGAAATAAAGATATTAAATATTTAATTTTCTTTAGTGGTGATGAAATCCAAAAAATATCGCGTTTGCAGTAATGCGTTTATGCCCTTGAACGAGACCGACCTCTAATATAAATACATTAAAATCTGTTTCAGTCAGTATTGAATCCTGTGCACCTGACAGATTTAATTACAGACCCCTCTGTAAACCTAACTCCCTTTGAGAACTATAGTTTCGAACCACCCTTATATAACTTGCGCATATAGTCCGAATTAATCTCTAAATAATATCATCAAAGTACTAAAACCCACGTCAGAACATAGGTATTATGTAAACACAACGCACCGAAAATATGTCTGGACCAATTTGTCTGGATCCCAGTACCTAGGGTGTTGCTAGGTTTCACTTGGGGACGATGGGTAGGGGGCTGAACAAGGGTGGTAGATACGCGGCTTGCAGACAGTATAAAAGGGCGATTTGTTGTATTACGTCTCATTCTATCGTCGAATTCCACCAAGATCAGACGTTGGGGCCGTGGCAGGACAGGTTTACCTGGACAATGGCTGCCACGGCCCCTCCTCATTGGAAGGTCGGCTACTTCAAAGATTATCAGAGAAGCAGCGTATGTGTCGCGTGTCCGTAAACAAAAATAGCAGCTGAGGCTTCGATCTATGAAGAAACATTTAAAAATCATCATCATTGACATTCAGCATTTGAGGGAAATAAATACAAAACAGAAGCATCATCATCATCATCATCTCAAACCACGTAAATCAAACATCCAAACAGCATCAATTACGGAATATCAAAACAATTTTGTTCAGACTTCAAACAGTTTCCGGACAGTTTTCGTCAGATAAATAAAGTTCGAGGTAAAATCAAGATCGTCAAGAATTAGCACCTGCACTCCACTCCAAGTTTGCTCGGCGGCGCTCAGCGACTCTCAATAAAATGTAGTTTAGTGTCAGTGATACGTAAATTAATTGTACCAGCGAATTGACCTGACAAATGGCGAAATGATTTTGTTATTTTGTACAACTTTTGTTACATTTCTGGAAACTTCTGTCTTGCTTTTTAATTTTTATCCATTTTTTCAAAATGTTTAAAATATTCTTTAAAATTATTGTAATCTTCTCAGTGACTTCTTTAACATTTCTAAAAAAAATATGTTTAGATTTAAGGCTAATTTAAGATTCATATAATCAATTTAGTTTATAAAATTATCATTATTGCCTATATTTAAGGATACTATCTAGATATATTCACTACCTAAATATGACACCACTTTGAACGTATAGCTAACACCCTAGTATTAGGTTATTCGAACACTTTGGACCTATCTTTGTTTCTATTTAATCGCATTTATCCGCATCTAATCGCATTTAATCACATTTAACCGCATTTAATCACATCTAACCATTAGGTTAAGCATTCATCCACCACAGCTAAGACTTTGAACCATAGACTTATATTTAACATGAAGACCTAATAAATTTATTTAGTAATTTGCAAATTCATGTTCAAATCAGTTTTTTATTCTTCTAGTCTTCTGCATACTGGCTGATCTACAAATATACTTTGCTCAAACTACATCAAACTGGTACGCTGATATTCATTCACCTTTGGATAGAAAAATTGCTCATTTTCATGAACTTTGCTTGTAGTAAATAAAATTTTGTAGCGCAGAATTGTTTTTTTTATTTAGTATTTCCTTTCTTTGAACATCCTTTACAGTCTTTTATAACTAAAAACCTTATAAAACAGTTATAATTATTAATATATAAATTAAGGCCTATCATCGTACAGGGGTAGAAGCGAGCGACTCTAATCTCTACTCGTTATGGATTCGACCCCACACAAAAATAAATGCAAAGCGTGGCGTTGAGTTCCGCCTCTCAACACGAATTGTCTAAAATACGGCGGAAAATAAGGAATGGAACGAAGTGTTCTTAACACTAGGTTTTCAAGTTCTCCGTCGATCCCGCCATATCCTGTATCCCGGCTATAGCACCGTAGAAAGAGAGTAGCGAGTTGAGTCAAGTTTTATCTCGTTTTCAGTGCATAAACGCGAGTGAGAACAAAACCCACAACTATTCCGTATATAGTTACATACTTGTGCCACTGTACCATCATGACGTTATCACCATTATATCAAGTCAGCCGTGGCAGAGGGCAGTCTACTATAGCTTCAATAGATATCTGCTTTAATTGAATTAAACAAAGCTAGCTTTAATAACTACATAAAAAATACATATATAAGGAAATTCGGAAATTATTGGTTTGAAATCGAATTGACAAAATTCTTTTTGTATGAGGTAATCTAAAATTGGCCGCTGTACCTGCGATCAGAGAATACGGGCTCTGAGTGACGTTCTCTCTATGTCATGTGTCATAAACAACGCTTAGTTAAAATTCGACTAAAAGTTAGTATTTAGTTTGTAAAAATGTTACTGTTGACATGTTCCATGTTTTGTCGTTACAGTTTGAAAGTTAGTAAAAATAAAAAAAATCAACTCTGTATCGTTAAAAACATTCAACGTCAGTTGCCTGATCGTGACGTGACGCAAACAGAACTATATGTTTTACTTTTGTGACTATAGTAATATGATCACTATACTATAGTTAGATAATTCATGGGGCTTCGCCCGCGTCGCTAAATGGAAATAACTAAGTTACATTAAGAAGTTTTACATGATGTTATAAACGACTACTTAATATAAGAAAGTGGATCGAGCTAGAAGTTATAGCAATTATCGCGTTTGACTAAACAAACTTGCTAGCTTTTTTAGCTAGCTTTACTATCTGAGACTGTCCTGACGATATATTGCTCTCTTGATGAAATGAAACACAAAACAAATCAAAACAAAGGTTGCGATAGTCCCCTAATTTAATATATACATACATAGATACATACATATGAAAGTACTAATAACAAAAGTCCTTAACAAAAGGACCCTAGGTCATTTGATCAATGAACGCAGTCCTTTCCCTCTGATTATCACTATTCACAGTATTCAGATTGACGGACTATATACTAAGTATACAACAATGCATTAATATGATAAATCTCTATAGAAACGAGTCATCTCTATTCAAAATTCGACATACACGTGTAACTTTATCAAAAGGCCTACAATGTATGTACTATTACGTTATATGAAATCTGAGTACTGTCGAGTTGAACCCTAAAACAAGTATTTCAAGGTCTTCCATTAGTATTTGGTCAAATAAAGGGGTTATTCAATGCCTAACGCCAGCCTATCTAAAGTTTCGATCGACTGTAGCGTCATTTTATGATTTTCTCAAAATAAGTTTGTTTTATCGTATTTTCTGTTCAAAATTTTAAAAAATTGTAAAAAATATAGCTTTATACAGTATTTATTAAGTAGCAGGTAGGAAGAAGAAATTTAGTTTTAAGATTCTGAGTTTCTTGCGCTAAATTGTTGATACATTATTGTACGGTACAACTCAAAGCCGCGTTTTCTCTTGTTACCAAATGGAGAAACGAGGATTAAATTAATTCACTTCTCGAAGTGGAAATTGAACCTGCAACCGTCGCGGTTACTGTCAGATGCTATGCCACTGCCCCAATGCCCTGCATATTATGTTGCAATCTTAAGTAATTGCTTATAATGTAATATAATAATTAAAATACTGTTGAAAATGTTTAATTTTTAACATTAGATTTGACTTCTATTGAGCAATGTATTGTGGATACTTGAGAACAAAAAATTTTATTCTATAAAATAATAAAGTTTTAACATAAAATCTTTTCGTGAACACACATCTGTATTATTTACGAGTATGAACTCTGGACAAGCTGCGCAATTTTATAGGTTATAAAACCACCCTTCAATGAGGGCTCCAGGTTTAATTCCCGTTGCAAGTCCAAGGTCAATATCACCCTTCAATCTTTTATATGCGAGAGTATCAGTAACAAGCACCCTAAATATCTCTAGATTTTAATACTACTATGTTTTAAGGACGTTGACAATCAATAGGAACATTTAAATGTCTAAATATGTACATTTATTTAAATTTAAATTTCTGTTTAAGTGTTGTCGGCGTTAATTTCCATCTTTTAAATGAATTAGAATGAGGACACTATTCTATATTCAACGCTAGATTACAGCTTTCTTTTCTTGAAAAAACATATCAAACGCGACATCGACTTTGCTTTCGCCGCCCTCGGCTCCTTTATTGAAGGTATCGTCGATGTCGTATCGGCCTGGAAACAATGCCGCTGATAGTCGACTCCAAAGCTAAAAACTTAGAATAAAGTCCTTATGATATGCAGATTTCTTTCTTCGTCCATACGACACGTAATGTCTCAAAAATGCGTGTATATATATATATAATATGTTCAGAATTGTATAAACCGCAAATTTTCCATCTGCCTTGTTTTTTAAATTTTTATTAATACCATTTCGATAAAAAATTGAAGAAAAATTAACAAATACTCTTTTTAAATAGCGATTGTGGCTATTGATAATATTTATATATGCAGATTATAATTATGGTAAGAAATGTTCTTATCCCGAGCTTATAAAAGCTATTTTTATCTTCCTTTAGTACGTTTCGTAAAATTTTATCGTTATTTTAAACTAGCGATGTTGTTTAGGCTGTGGAATATAATTATTCTTATTGTTTTTCTATTTATTCGTCATATACAACGTACCCAAGGTAAAATTCATATTGACATAACTTATAGAAAATAATGAATCGGGATTTCAACCTGTGACTCTTGTAAAGCGTCAAAGTACTCTGCCATTAAGCCAAAACTTTTCATCAAGATTTAACAAAATTCTCTTATGAGCTGACATTTTTCTTATGTCATGAGAAAATCATTCCTGAACTCACCTTATAATTACTTGGACTTGGAGATTAAGATATTTTCTGCTTCAAGCAACCCTATATTAAACACACAATCTCGAGATAAATGATATTATAATATCTCTTGAGATAAATGATAGACGGACGGACAACAAAATGATCCCGTAAGGGTCCCGATTTTCTCCTTTAAGATACGGGACTCTAAAGAAATCATACATACTTCCCTGAATAATGAGGAACACTTTTATATATAAATATTCACTAGAATGAACATCGACAGCACGATCAAGTAAATCTATTAGACTAGATGACAACTTCATTAAATAGCTCACTCTATTCAATTTTCATACTTATTGGCAAACTAATTGCATTTTCATTTCCTTTTTCAATATAAAATTTATGTAGAAATTCTTTATGAATTTTGTGTGAAAAATATTTTTATTATCGCGGCGTTATTGCTGAAGGCGATGGTCCCGATTCTGTGAATTCAGAATTGGTGTAGTTGTAGGTTCAAAACAAAATCTGTGCTTAAATATATTTTTTAGCTTCACGTTGTATTCCGTGCTGGGCAGAGTAACCAGAGGGAACCTGGGAACCTAGTGTTTAGAATTTGTGGCACTGCGTATTAAGTCGCGAAACTTAAGGCTGAACCACCAGAGCAAAGAAATGAAATAAATTAATATTCAATTTAAAAATATGTAATATATCATTTCCTTGAGTGGGGGTCGAAACCACAAACTATCGAGCTGCAGGCGCCTGCACCACGACACTTTTTAAAATATTAATTTTTATATTTTTTTTCAAACAATGAGCGGCGTTGTGTTTCGTCACTATCCACGCGTGGCCTCCATAATTCGGTAAAAAGTAGGGTACCGTCAAGACAGTTGCATAATTTTTAAAGATTTTTTTAAGCATTACGTGATGTCTGGCAGAACTCAACACCACGACATGAAAGTAATTCATATTTTTCCCTGAGTAGGAATCGAACCCACAATCGTGATTGCAGACAGGTACTGTCGTTGCTCTTACGGCCTCAAATTTTACTGTATTTTTGTATACAATCGTTTATTAATTCAGTGGAAAAGCTTCAATGCATAATTATTTGTACTAAAAAGTTTCTTAAAAAATCAGGCGTTATTTAAAAAAGAAATATAGTTTTCACATCTATATATAGCATATAAATAAAATTGAAGTCTCTGTTTGTGGTTTTTATATTTCTGCGTTCTTTCAAGTGTATAGTAACTTACATGATATCAAAACAAAAACAAAAACAAAAAATAATTTCAAGTACAAATGAATTTTTAAAATAAATTTTCAAAAAATATTCTTTTGTATTTCTCTGGAAAAGCTAAACCGATTCTTATAGGACTTTTAGTTAATTATAGAATGAGTTGTAGAGCAGCATGTTGGTTTCAATTTCCATGAGAAACAATGCGTAGGGGGTTTTTCTTAAATTTCATATATATAAAATTCAATACATATTAATATTGTTAGCGTAAAGCTATGTGTATATGTACGTATGAATAAATATTGTTATACTTTACGCTACTCCAGGACCGATAGTAGAAAAATAACATGAAATGCCTAGCGGTAACTTCTTTTTGTGAACTTTGTAACGTAAAAAGCTTACTTATGTTAAAATTGATGATTATATAAATCAAGATACTGTTAACACGATTGATTGATTGTGTTCATTTTCTCACTGTAGTACGAGGCAAAGCGCTATATAGAGATTCACTCAACTTCCCACTCAACTTGTAAAGCCTTAAAAATTCGGAGAAAAGTGAGTGTTTTATCAAATTCCAAGGTTCCCAAGTTCCCTCTGCCAACAGTACTATGTGCAAGATACGGACCAAAACCCGTAATCATTTAAACGCAAAACACAAATAAAGTTTCAAAATGAATTAAAAGTATAGATTATTACTTTTATTAAAAAATGTCAGTACTTTTGTATCAAGCGGGTGAGATCTACAAATTCCTAACATTTTTTCCGCTTTTACTGAAAAGTTGCATGCATCGTGTTACGTGTACTGATATCCGCATCCGGCGTTAAACTCCGCCATAAGGCATTTCAAAGCTTGCCACATTGCAAATTTAAATTTTTCAAAACTTGCGTAATAATAGTTTAGAAAAGCACAGTTCTTGTTTGAACTTCATTTTATGTTAGTTCTGAAGTGTTTTGGTGTCAATAAAATAGTTTATTCAAGCGGATATCTCTTTAATACTACTATCTTTGTAAAGCTTTGGCATTATACGAGTACAATACGAAATTTGTATGTCCTACTTCCGTTTTATAGCAGTCGGTGTAAAAAATAATATTTTCTGATTTTTTTTCCTTTAGTATAGGATAATAATAAAAAGATTCGATGTAGTAAGGCTATGCGCGGCGTTAAGTTCCGCCACTCAAAATCCAAATGCCTCAAATTCAGCGGAAAGTGGAATACGGAAGTGGAACGGAGTGTCCTAACACTAGGTTCCCGGGTTCCCTCTGCCTACCTTGCCACGTGGGGGATACAGCGTGAAGCTGAGTGAGTGAGTGATTTAATGAAACCGGTCGTGGCGCATGGGCACAAGCGTGTTGGCGTGCGTCGTTGTACACACGATAGGGTGTGTGTTCGATTCCCGCTCATGGAAATAGAAAATTACATATTTTCATTTCTGGGTGCTTGGGTTTTTAGTTTCACACCCAACACGCTTGTACATTCGGGCAGGCTCAGCTTGTACTTTGAGGCATTGCTCAGGAAGTTAGATATTTTAACAATAAGCCGTCTATCTACATCCAATGCGTAAGGTCGCTCTTCTATAATGAGTGGAAAGAAAGTAAACGAATGGTAGTATCTGAAGAATGAAATGATCTTGTCTCCTTTTTTTCATAAAAAGTTGTTTAAAAATCGGTTTAACGCGCTTTGTCTATCAAAGTAGAGAAATAGGAACATGTTAATTAAAGTTACACCAAACAAGAATATAACTGCAAGCATAGTGCTTACAGTAAACCGACGTCCACTGCGCCACCATGGTCTCAATATAAATATATGACGTAATTTTGAGATTAGTTTCACACTACACATTTCATATTATTTCATGTTGACACGTTGAAATTATTCATATTAACTAATAATCGCTGAATGATGGTAGTAATATTTCATTTTGTCAAAATATTATAATATATTGAATTTTATAGACAATATTCATTATGGGATAAGTGGGAAATGCTTGGCTTCGAGGCCAGTTGTGGCACAGTGGTACAAGCTTATGACCATAATCGACTAGTTGTGGGTTCGATCCCAGTCGAGTTAATAAAATATTTAATATTTTCAACATAAATATTAAATGTTTTCATTTCTTCGCTCTGGTAATAAGGCAAAGCGCGGCGTTGAGTTCCGCCACTCAACACACAATGCCTCAAATTCGGCAGAAAGTTCTCACTTTCTTCTGAATCTTCTGCGGAATGGAATTGGTATGGAGTGTTTTAACACTAGGTTCCCAAGTACCCTCTGCCTACCCTGTCATATGCAGGATACAGCGTGAAGCTATGTCAATGTGTATATGGATAGGGGTTTCTAATTTCATTTAGGAAAATTTGTATGAAAAGTTTTTTGACTGAACTGAAGATATATATTACAGTAGAAATGTAACTGTAATGATAACTTGGTTATCAATGGACACTTGTGGGTTTGTTCATTACTCGGAATTGTTAATTAATTTCACTTCCTCGTTTGGGTGACAATAGATAGCGCGACGTTGAGATCCACCAATTGGTTCGCGGGGTAATCTAGGTTCCTTTTACCTTCCCTGATATGAAGCGTAAACCTAAAACAAAGTACTTTAAATAACGTTTATTACTGATCACTTGCCGGAAATGTCAATCAATTTACTCAACAATAGTACAAAGTATGTAGTAATTAAAATATAATATTGCCGGTTTGCGGCAACATTACAAGCTCTTTACGTAATATGTTGCAGTTAAAACTCTTAACTATTTATTTTTAAATATTTTTTGTCAGCAAATTCAGACATAATTTACTATAGAAGAAAAATCTATAGTTATAAATAATATCTACTTTTATTGAAATATGTGTCAAAATTGGTTTTATCGTAGGCGGAGTAAAAAAGTTAAAAATTCTACTACCATTTTCTACCTAAAAGTTGAAATATTGGGTTTTGAAGATACTTTATCTTCTTACAAGAGGAAGGAAATGAAAATCATGCATTCCTCTGAATTAATTTATAACACACTTTGCCACTGCGCCACGACGGTGCTACTATTTGTACTTGTACTATTCTTGACAGATTTTTTTAAAATAACACTATTATCTTGGTTTATTCTATTTATAAACAAATTCCCTTTTTTTTACCTACATTTTAAATTTTTCAGTCAAATTTACTTTTAGGTGGTCGTTAATATCGACTGTAACATGTACGTACATGTCATTGTATTATTAACAACAGTCCGCCTGTGGTTCTACACGTGCGTGTGTTTTCAATATAATTACTTTCTGTAACGAAGTAATTATTTAACGTGTTGTATGCGACGTACAATGTGAGCTAAATTAAAATTAAAATAACGAGATTTCGTGTCTTTTCCCGTATCACAAAAAATAGATGGCAGCTAGTAGTGAGATAATCCATTTGTCTGCACTGTCTGCTATCTGGCGGAGTTAACGCCATGCATTGAAATTGATTTAAATACCTAGAGACAATTGTTTAGTTTAAGTATATATACCTAATAATTTTAAGAGGTCTGTCGTGGCACAGCGGCACAAGCGTGTGACTGTAACCGACACGTTCTGGGTTCAATCCCCAGTCGAGGAAATGAAATATTTTATATTTTCAATTTAATTATTTAATGTTTAATTTCTTCGCTCTGGTAATGAGGCAAAACACGGCGTTGAGTTCCGCCATTCAACACGCAATGCCTAATATTCGGCGGATAGTGGGGATTTGAAGTGGAACAGAGTGTCTTAACACTAGGTTCTCGGGTTCCCTCTGCCTACCCTTCGGGCAAAGCGGGTCAAAAAAAAACAAAAAAATATATAATTTTAAGACGATCGAAAAACAGCAAGTAACCCGCGTCGGTAGTTGTGTAGTTTTCATGAACATATATGAAAAAACGCCATGCATTCTATTACCCGCAATGGAACTCATAACTGAATCATATTTCATCTCACTATTAAATTCCATCTATCAAATCCTCATTTTTTTTATAAAAATTTTGATAAACAACACTGAAAGTTATGAAAGACGATACAGCCAATGTGTACTTAACGTCAGCCCTAAGTATTTCAGGATATCGAGGGTACCTCATGAAATCGAGCGGTTACCAGAAAAATCCATTATGGACAAACAAAAAATATTAAGTCTTATAACTACTTAACCTACTTCAAGATAAAGCTATAAGCAATAAGCATAATTGCAGCTTTTGATTTGTTGACTTTCGATATGAGCTTCCTTTGAACGTTCAATTTGGAGAGCCCACTTAATGAAATGTGATGAAGAAAAATTACAAGAGTAAATATTCGTACCTATATTAAATATTTTTGAGGTTAGTCTTGACGTCGACCTGGCAGAACTGTAAGCGAGAGGTTGTGGATTCGATGCTTACTCAAGGAAATAAAGTATTGAGTATTTCTGTTATTGTTTCCAATGGTATTGAGGTAAGCCGCGATGTTGAGTTTCGCAACACAACACGTAATGCGCAAATTCGGTCGAAAGTGGGCAACGAAAGTATTCATGGGAACGACATGGGCAACGAAAGTATTTTAACACTAGATTCGTAGGTTCCATCTGCCCATTTTGCTTTGGAAAACAGAAAACGAAAATCGTTATAAAATCATGTTTGATAAAAATTCTTTAGAAAATACTACACTGCACTACTTACAGTCCTACGTACAATGCCCAGTCTCAAAGCTAGCTCCTCAGTCCAGTAATATTTCATATTTATTTTTTTTTGCTCTAGTGACAAGGCAAGTGAGACGTAATGACAAGGGAGTTCTATTGCCAATTCTGCTATGTGCAGGATACAGCGTGAAGCTGAAAAAAAAACCTGTACCAATTTTCTTATATAATAGCTGTGCTGTATTTTTCAAATGTGGCGTTAGTGGTGAAAATAAAAGGGTCATTTTACGTTTTATTTCTATCGAGTAACCTTTTTGTACATTTGATCTGTAATTGATACCGCTTTTCTGATACCGTTCGTGATATAGTGTATATAATGTATAGTGTATAGAGTTTTGAGGCTTAGTGACACAGTGTGTGTGTAAATGCGACAGTGGTAGGTTCAATTCCCACTTAGAGGAAAGAGAATAGTGGGGAATGAAGTATCAATATAACGTATCGATACTTCATCGTATCGTAATTGATAACTTTATTGAATTTAAGTTAGTTTTTCATGCAATGCATACGTGTCACAATATGTGGGATCATCACTCGAGCAAATTAAATATTTAATATTTTAAGACCTATGCTCTAGTAACATGGCCTTGAGTTCCTCAGTTGAATACACAATGCCTCCAGGACTCAGTGAAAGGTGGGAAATGTGTATAGTATCTTAGAATTAAGTTCCCATATCATTTCTGCCTACCCTACTCTGAGTGAGAAGCTTAAAAAGAGTATATAGTACTCCAAATAAAAAAGCAACAAAAAACATTAATACATAAACTGAAAAACTTTAAAGTAAAAAAGAAATACTTCATAAAACACGTTATTTTAAAACTACATAGTAGTGAAATATTTGAGAAAATAATTAACCAGACAACCCCCGAATAGTTTAGTTCCTACCTATGTATAGATCTAGTTATTATTGATCTAGATTCTAGTTATTTTTGAATAGCCATCTCTGACTGAACTAAATTGGAGGCTTTCAAGGAATTATTGTACTAAAAGCTTTCTTTAGCTTTATTGGTGGAAGATTGTGGTCAACTTTTTACTTTTATTGTAGACTATAGATGGTTAATTGAAGAGCTTTTTCTATGTAATCAAGCTTTTTAATACGTTTTTATTAGTGTCGGTAGTAAGTTTGTACGTATTTATTAATTATGTAACGGAAATTTGGATTAATATGACACACATATGAAAGAAAATACTTAATTTTTTTATGGTTCTGTTTCTCCGGGCTTATCCTCTGAAGAATTTAACTGATTTTTATGAGAGTAGTAGCCCTAAAAGTTAGAGAGGGTTATAGAGCAACATATAGGCTTTTTATTCCGGAATCTCGAAAACCGTGTTTCTCGCCGTCTATTGTATACGTAGATACATCTGAAATATATATGTATATACTAGCTGTGCCCGCGACTTCGTTCGCGTGGTTGTCGAGAACTAAACAACGTCGCTTAGATAAGAGTATATCACCTTTTTGAGGTATATGAATTTTTATATAAACAATATCTGCATTGAATTCGTAGATTTTGCGTAATGCGCGCACAAATAAAAATATAAACAGACAAACAGACAAAATTTTCAAAAATGATGGAAATGGGTTCTGTTACTTATCTTTTCACACTATTGATGGCTATTTTTTGTTTCAATTTCTTCATTGTACAAAAATGACTTTTCTACAGATTTATTACATGTATAGATTTGACACTGCGATGGTAGCGTAGTCTTTCGGATCTTATGTGAAACATTCCAGAATCAATAACTACTTATGTAATATTTAATATTTGACACTGTGATGGTAGCGCAGTCTGTCGGATCCAATGTAAAACATTCCAAAATCAACAACTACTTATTATTAAAAAAATAAATAAAAAAAACATTTTACAGTAGACTAAATTGTGAATATAAACCATTCTCGAATCCTCTTGAATATACACAAAAAATTTCATCAAATTCGGTCCAGTCGTTTAGGAGGAGTTCAGTGACAAACACACGAACACAAGAATTACATATATATATCTTTATATACGACTCTATTATTTTACTCTTTTATTATTCTGTTAAATACGACAATTTTAACAAAATTAAAATCCCAAATGATTTAAATTATTATCTATATGCTTTTACATGAATAAAATTAAAGTATCTCGTGTACCAAGTGAAACAAATATTTTTTTATCTGTCTTTCCGTTTGTCCAGGCAATTGAAAACGGAACTGAAACTGGAACTGGACTTTATATGAACCTTACACTGAATGTAAAGATAGATAGCCATATTAAAATAATTCTTCAGTTGTGTTCTAAATATATATAAGCAATATAAAATAAATATTTATTCTGTAGAGTTCAAGCGGGCGAAGCAACGCGAGGCCCCTAATATTATGTATAAACTTGTGAAAATCCTTGCAGTCAATCTTTTCAACTTAGAAGATGCCGTGAAGAAATTACTGTAGATAGTAATATTTTAAAAATATTTTTATAGAAATTCTTTTCATTCACGGATTATGTACAAGTAACTCGGTTTTCAAAGGAAATGTTGCAATTTTAAGATCAGTTTAATTTCCAGCTTCACGCTCTTATCCCATCCCATAGCTGAGTAGGCAGAGGGAACTTGGGAATCCAATGTTGAAACACGCCATTTTACATTTTTACATTGTTCCCACTGATATATTTTTATTCAGTATGGAGGTGGTAATTTTGATTCCTAAAAAGAGTCTGCCTATCCTACTATTTGTGAAATATCCCCTTTATTTTTAGTATTTTAATAGCAAATTCAATGTAAAAAACACATGAGTCACATTCAAGCCAGTATAATTTTAAGGCAAAAAATCTTAAACTATAAATAAAAGTCAGTAATAAATTTTATTACAAAGAAAATTGTATTACAGGAAGCCACTTAATTAATAACTCTCCCTGTGGATACAATGTTATTATCGAAGCCAGTTTCATTTATAGAAACTGAATATTAAAAACTCGCTCGCTGAATTTCCGTAATAATTTCAATTGATTGGTTTTTATAGCTTCTGTATCTCGTACATAGCAGGGTAGACAGAGGGAACCTTAGTGGTAAACACTGCGTTTCTATTAATTTACTTCCAGTTCCACTTTGGCACTTTTGTTTACTACTTTCTGCTGATTGAGAGGCGGAACTCATAAGTCCCTATCACCACGACAGGCCCTGATTTTTGTTGTTTTATATTTGAACACATGTTTTTTATTCTGTATAGGCGTGATTCAGAATAGATTTGGATATTGTCTAATTTAGTAACATACAACACCACTCTGAGTTTTGTACCGATTCAAAGGGAGAAAGTGAATTATTATTATTTTTTATTATTCTTTTTATTTGAATTTAATTGGTCCACCATATTTTTTTCATTTTTAATGCTTATAATTTTAATAGTTAGTAATTGAAATTTTCTTTTGTAAGGACGGCAGGATGGTGTAACAATAGAAATGTTTGGGCGAATGTGCTTTCTCAGGAGCTTTTCTATTATTTTGTTGATAGATAGAGGAAACCTTGAAAGCTAGCAAAGATAATCCGTTTTCATTGAGACATTTTTGTTCTCTACTTATCGAAATTTGAGGCATTGCGTGTTGAGTGGCAAAGCTTAACGCCGCTTTTTACCTTCTTTCCAGAAGGAGGAAATGAAAATATTAAATGTATTCCTCGACTAAGGATCGAACCCACAATCTGTCGCGTTTTCAGACGCATGATTGATCGCTGTGCCACGACAAGCCTGAATTTAAAAAAAATGGTAAAAATAGCTAAAAGATCATAACTTTATAATAGCTACCAAATACGTACTATTTGTAACAAGAAGGCTTTAATACACTAATGCAAATCCATTTTCTTACGAAATAAAATACAAGAGGTACTATTTTCTAAAAGGATCTTAGGATTTACTTGTATCGTATATTCTTTACGGACTGTTATTAGAATTATTGTAATATTATTAGAGAATTCCTTTTGGGCTTACTAAAATGATGAAAACCAAAAAATATTTTTTTGTAACTGATCATTGTCTGGACAAGAAAGTTATATGAATGAGATACTCATTTTGGTTAGTAAAACAAATATCTCTTACAGACTAGGATAGTTATTATAACTATTATATATAAAATTAATCTATTATATTTATGTTTTATAAATATAAAAAATACACATGGATAAATAGTTGTCTGTTTGTATTCGTGCAGGATGATCTCAAATTGCTACACCAATTTAAATGCAGTTTTCACTATTGTATTTTGACAAGGAGGCCTGTCGTGGCGCAGCGGTGCAAGCGCTGCCTGTAACCGACAGGTTCTGGGTTCGATCCCCAGTCGAGGAAAT
>JAXGGP010000028.1:10369570-10380543 GCA_035584415.1 Eueides aliphera
GCGATTCCCAGGGGATTGAGACGTTGTCCCGCGGTAAAAAGTAGCCTATGTTCATTCTCAGAGTCATATCTAAGTCTATTTAAAATGCAACTTAAGCTCGTGGAACTAAATGCCACATTATAAACAAGTTTTTTAGTTAAAAATATGTAAATAAAAAAAAGTTATTAAACTGACAAACAAAATAAGAAAAGAAAGAGTGAAATCTCTCTCTTTTCTTTCGAAAGAGAAGTTATTCACTTCTCTTGAGAGCGTCACTAAATATTACTCATATTTAACGTTACAACAGTGTTAAACCTTCTAAGATACTAATCAATAATACTTAATGTTGCAGCCCAGAATGAACATCAAATATACTTTAAAAACGTTTAATAGTTAATACTAATATGTAAATAAGTAATTTAACTGACAGACAGAACATTAAAAAAGTGGGAGTGTAAGAAAGGAAAATGAAAAGAGAAAGTGACTAAATATTTCTTATATATAAACAGTATTTTTTCTCTATTTAAAAAAAAAACATTTAAAAGTTAATACCAATATGTGAATAAGTAACTAACTAGGCAAATCGAGTAAAATGCACCTGCTGAATTACGGTTGGCTTCATGACAACGGAGTTCGGTACCATTAGCGTCGGTGAATATAATGTCGATTTAATCAACCATTATCTTCTACTATTTGCTACTGAAACGATTTTATTGAAACTGTTCAGATTTTCAATTAAGGTGTACCTTGAATATTGTTGTCATATCTATGTACATATATTTATAAATGTGAGGCCAGCAACTGTAAACACGACATAGTGAGGGTTCGATCTCACTCTCTAGGAGTCTCTCTCTCTTTTTTTCATTTCCGTGCTCTGGTAAGAAGGTAAAGTGCTGTGATGAGTTTCGCCACTTAAGATGTAGTGTTTCAGATTTAGCGGAAAGTAGGGAACGAAGTGTCTTAACACTGGGTTCGCAAGTTCCATCTGCCTACCATGCCAAGTGTGGAATACAGCGTAGCACTTTTATTTGTTTTGCGCTAATTAGCGTCTAGAATGACTTGGGAACTTATACAACCTGCACAATTCAAGGGCCGTCATAAAATATAACTTTAAAACTGGGAAGTTAAGATTTTTTAAGCAAAAGTAACAGCAGCCCGCAGTCTCAGTCTGCACTTAATCTTCGTGGAAAACAACTTTTGTAAAACTTAAATTGGATTCTGAGATAATTAAAGTTAAATAGATGCGACATAACTTAATATTGTAATAGAGATAACTCAAATTCAGCGGAAAGTGGGGAACAAAAGTGCCTTAATAAGAAGAGAGTGTCTTTACTCTAGATTTATATACCAATTGTAATGATGATTTTAAAATTTATAATTAATGAAGTATTGCTGGCTAAGTTAGTGTAATTTAAAAAAATCTTTCTCTCTTTTTCTCTTTACATTCTTTACTTTCTACCCAATTTGTCACCAGAGTTTTCTTACCGATGCGAATAATAATAACTGAATTTTGACAAATAAAATTGAATCGACAACCGTCGCATTTACAGCCAGACGCGGTGTGATTGCGCTATGGTAATGTTAAAATTGCGTGTTAAGTGGCGGAAGTCAACGCCGCGCTTTGCTTTGCTTATGCCCCTGCGCTGTCATCCTGAAGTTTTTCGTTAGACCCTAAATAATATGTAATTTAATAAACACCTTATATAAAACCGTTTTTTTTTATTTTTTTAAAACAATATTTTAACCTAACAAAGGCTAGGTGTAACACTCAGACAGCCTATAAATCATACAGATCTAAAACGCCCGTAGCAAGCGCCGTGTTATTTAACTTGAACGTCCTTTGTAATTGAAATTATGCCCATTGAGACTTCACAAACAAGCCACGAAATAAAGGCTTTTGTTTGAATCGCGGCCACTCATGAGAAAAAAATAGATAAGAAACTCGATCTCTAGTTAAGAATGAGACATGTTGTGGGAAGCTTCTGGTTCTAGTTTGATGAGTGTGGGTTCTATTCTCATGAATCATTTTCGTCTTGTCTAGAAAAATAACTTATGACATGAAATTAGAAAAAATGTAGAATATCATAAGTAAAATTTGAATCTATAACTATACATGTATATACGAGTATATAGTATTCACTAACTGGTTAGGACTGCCGGTATCGAGAGCTTGTGATATAAAATGTGCTGTAAAATGTAAAATTTGTTCTTTAAAAATATGGCATTTATAATTTTTTATCAAAGATACAATGCTTATTAGGAAAATATAACATTGCGACTGTCTTTTTAATATCTACCAGAGTAACTAAAAGACACCTATAAGAAACCTTTTTCGTTATTTTTAAAATCTGTTAAATGACAGAGGTCAACGCAACTTTCGGGTACAAAAAATTAAATAGTTCTGTATCCCACAAGTGGCAGGGTAGGCAGAGGGAATTTTCCAACCTAGTATTAAGACACTCCGTTCCACTTCCGTTCCCCACATCCCGCCGAACTTGAGACATTGCGTAGTCAGTGACGAATTTCAACGCCGCGATTTGCCTTATTACCAGAGTGAAAAAATGTATACATTTTTTTATATTTAAATTGAAAATATTGAATATTTCATTTCATCGAGTGGGGATCGAATACTTAACCTGTCGGTTACAGTTCCACTCTTGTGACAGGCCTCATTAAATAGTTAATTTCCTTTTTTTTAGTATTACTGAAAGAGTCCTGTCGTGGCGTAGCGCACACACATGCGTGTGACTGTAACCGACAGATTTTGGGTTCGATTCCCACTCGACGATATTAAATATTTAATGTGTATAATTTAAATATCTAATGTTTTATTTTTTCGCTCTGGTTAAAAGGTAAAAATCGCGCCGTTGAGTTCCTTCACTCAATACGCAATGCCTCAAATTCGGCAGAACGGGGTGTCCTAACACTAGGTTCCCAAGTGTCCTCTGTCTACTCTGCGATGTGCAGGATAGAGCGTGAAACTGAGTGAGTAAAAGAGTCCTTAATTAAGATACTCTCCTTGCATTATAGAAATATTATGTGATAGATACCTATATATTTTATACTATACCTATATATACCTAGACCATATACTCTTATCTCAGAAAATAAAAAAACGGTGTTCTACAGTCTTATTATCGGGGACTTTAAGCCATATTATAATAAGTTAATCGTTTCAGTGTGGCCTACATTACTTCCGGTGAGAACTGAACTTGCTACTGTCTATATTTATGTTGAATATTGCAATATCAATACATTTTTCTAAAAAAACGAATATATCTTAGTTTAAAACTCATAACTTCAAAGTGATAAAACTCAAAGTGAATTGAACTTAAAAAGCTTTTTAACGATATCCAACACGCTAAGGCTCGAAATAGCTTTACGCTTCTATCCATTTTGTAGCTACTTTTATTTATAAAGTTAAATATTGAAAAATATATAATATTAAAAACAAATTATAACTTTAATATTTTCTCTGTAGTGAAATGAAAATAACCTTTTTAAAAATAATCTTTTTATTTAACAAATCAATTCCTTTTATTTGTTGCCCATATTAAAGTGGGTAGTAAAAAATATATAATAACACGTCATCTTGTTACCGTGGCCATTTTAAGTTACCAACAAGAATTCATAACAAAAATTGCAGTTCAATCGGACACTGGGAAGTGGGTAAAATTGAGCTCGAAATTTGGCGTATAATACACACAAACGTGAAGTTAAATAAAAAAATAATAATTTAAAGCTTTATATGATATATTATACATTCTAGGTTCCCAAGGTAACCCTGACCGTTGACAAAAGGTACATCAAAACGATTAATGTGATGTAACATAGCCGATAGTAGGCCTTTCCCTATAATTGGTCTATTCAATACAAAATTCATTTCAAACTAATATTTACTGAGATTATGTCAAACCAACATATTATTCTGCTTTACAATATAATTATTAATGAATATGATTTTTATTATTGTTTTCATTAAAATACTAAAATATGTACATATAATTTATAAATTATTGTCTTATATAACGCTATATCGTAAGTTTGAATTTTGAATCTTAATTTTATTCTTAGCTTTATGGTAGACAGGCAGAGGGAAGCTAGAAACAATATATTAAGGTATTCCGGTCGCATTAAGATATTTTTGTTTACTACTTTCCACCAAATTCTGGAGGCATTGTGTGTTGAATGGCGGATCTTAACGCCGCGCTTTGCCTTTTTTCGTGCGACGTAATCAAAATATTGAATATTTTATTTCTTTGATTGGATTTGAACTCGCAAACATAAGGTAACCACCAGACAAATAAATATCTTTCTTTTGCATAAATACCTTTAAATAGGTTTAAAATGGAATAGTCAATAATCAATAAATAAAAAAACCCTGTAACAAAAATTTGTATTCTAGCTTACATTTAATACCTTCCTCGTAGTGATGTGACATCACAATCGTCAAAGGACCATCCGACAAATGCAGAAATGGCATCCCTACGCCCTGAATACTAATTGCACATGATTTATTTAGGTGTCGTGATAGATTTATAAAAAGGTTTTTTTTTTCATTTGTAAAAAAAATATCAAAAGTTCTTTTTTTTGGAAAAAATACGGTAGATATCATTACTAAAAAAATGTGATAGGAAATATTATTTTTTTTAACTTCATAGTATATTCCGCGTCTCTAGGAGGGAAGGTGGAACATATTACGTTCTTCACACATCATTCAATGTCTGACAAATTAAGTAATCAAAAGAGAAACTAAACATCGTGATTTGTCTTATTACGAGAGAAATTTTATTACTAGGAATGAAACTCACAACTATCACATTTCAAAGTGCAGATGCAGTACCACTGTACCATTAATACTTTTAAAATATTCTAGTAATTCATAGAAAATAAAAAATACATGAGAGCCGACAACACTCAAGTAGTTTGTTTCATTATAAATATATTCGAAATTAAATAAATTGGAAGCTGTATTGAGAGCTTATTGAAAGTTTATATTTTTATCAGCTTTTTATTTTATTAATTATTTTTTCAGCTCCACGCCTTATTTCGCTCATGGCAGGGGACAAGGAACCTGATAACATAACGACCTTCCAATTGACCTTCTGTTCTTCTTCTTGTTCTACATTTATTTACTTTGAGTAGGGATCGAACCCCTAACTTGACACGTTTACTATTGTACGCTTTTACCACTGCGCCACGATAAGCCCCATATAATGTGTAGTAAAACTTAAAACACAAACCCTGTTTTACATTTTTAAATTATAAAAATAAATTATCAGGCTAACAATGTACTATAGGTGGCGAGGGCGATAAAACTTGCAAGTTTGTAGCTAACCGAATTTTTGCTTTTAACCTATTTGTATATAGAGTGAAGTGAGGCCTTCGTTGTGTATTACTTATAAACACGACGGTAGTGAGTTTGATTATCAATCGGGAGAATTCATCATTTTTATTACCTCGCTCTGGTAATAAGGCAAAACTCGTAATTGAGTCCCGCCATACTCTACACAATGTTTCAAAATTTATGTTAAATATTTGGCAATGAAGTGTCTAAGCACTCGTTCTATCCCTTATATTAATGAGAGTTAGAGCGTGAAAAAAAATTATAATGATATTTAAAATATATATTAATTAAAGTGCAACTAAAAGTAACATACTGTTTATCAATATTTGTGTCACAAAGTTGTAGAGGTTGATTCTCTCTCTATCTGGATAGTGGTAAAGGCATATTGATATAGAAGTGCTCTGGAGTACATTTGTACTAAACTATAGTAGGAGTTGAAGTTCAAGTGTATTTTATTCATGTCTTCAAGCAAACACTAGTCTAGAGATTAAGTCAGTGGCACTGATTTGGTCGTTGCATAGATATACGAGTATGTACCTGGAGAGTGTCGTAGCGCAGGGGCACAGCAAGTCACCAAAAACTCGTCATAAAATTATTTAATATTTTCCTCGCTCTTGTAATAGGGCAAAGCGCGGCATTTATTTCCACCGATCAACACGCAATGCCTAAAATTCGTTGGAAAGTGATTAGAAAAACGGAATGTTGGTGTTAAAACATTCCGTTTCCATAATCACAAGTTCCCTCTGCCTACCCAGCAATGTGCAGGATACAGTATAAAGCTGACTTTAAAAATTCTCATAAAAAATATACAAAATCTTTTAAAAACGCTGGACCACATTACAGACATATGCATAAAATTATATTTTCTAGTAGACTTCAAATTGATTGCCGATATCGAATGCCGGTGGTAATCCAGCTACAACGTATTGGGTACAGCAGGATTATTCGATTATACTAGTCTGTCAAAAGTGTTTGGACCGTGAATGAAAAACTGTCGGGTGGATCAATTTTATTCGAATCCAAATCGATTTTCGTGTCGAGTGACATTTTTTATTCGATACGTTGGGATTTTTTTATCGTTTTTCGAGTTTCCTGTTGAACTTCCTAACTATGAAAAAAACCCTTCAAAATATATATAAAGCTGCTTACACTGAAAGTTACTAGTTATTATATACTGTTAGTCTATGCGGCTTCGCCCGCTTGTATTATGTACATATTTATTTCATAAAAAAATATATATATATTTGAAGGCTTTAAAGTTGGTGATTTTTTTAATTTTTTAACAATCAATCATGTCTACCAGAATATAAATAATAATAAAAAGTATACTATGTCCTTTGTAATAGTTTGTAAGATCTGTGTAAAAAGTTTCAGGACAATCGGTTCAGTAGTTTCGGCTTAATAGTATAACAAACTTACAATTACATTTATAATATTAGTATGATATTAAATCTTATCTTAAAAGTTAGACCGAAACGAGAGCGTTATCATAATACACTTTTATATTTCCATAATAAACAGGATCGCTGAGCTCAAAATTAAAAACTTGAGAATGATTGACAGAACCGAATACACTACGGCCAATTTCATTTCAATTTTTAATTTAAAACGTAAACGATTTTAATTTTCAGATTTTACAAGTTGAAAAAGTCTATTAAAATTTGAAAGGAATCGAAAATAAAAATATTCGTAATAACTCGGCTTTGAATGTGACCGTTTCAGTAGAAAAAGTCACTACTAGAGTTTCTACCACTGAATTAAAGTTCGCTCTAAATTTTCTTTTCATTATGAAATTTTGAACAAATTTTTCTTGAACTAATTTTTCTAATGTCGATTATGAACTTTGGAACAATTTTTTAACATTTTTTTCGATATCTTGAATCTTGGCGTATTAAGTGTAAATTTTAAAAGTCAAATTTAGTCAAAGCCAAAATAGTTTAGTTTAAAGCTACTTACATATTAAAAGCATAACTAAATCCATCTACCGATCATTTTAGTTTAATAATTTTAATACAAACAAAAAAAAAATACTAATTTAAATTTTTTTCAAATGAGGTTGTTTGTGGCGCGGGGACACAAACTTACTACAGTGACTCTCCAGGTTGTGGGTTCGATCTCCACTCTAGGAAATGAAATATTTAACATTTATTACAATTAACTTGTATTAAAATTATATAAGATTTTATTAAATAACTTGTGGAGTGCGCGTCTGACTACATTTTTATTTAACCTATCTTTATTTTTTATGCACTTAACTGTAACCTGTTAATTTGTAGTTGTTTGCTTTCCCAAATAAAAAAAAATAAAAAATAAAAAAATAAAACATTTGAATGTTTTCTTAGATCGTGAGGTTAATAAAAAAATATATTCTAAAACACTCTATTTCTTAATTTCCTACAACACAATTTATCAAAAATTAGGTACTTAAATTTCTTCTATTAAAAGGTAAAGCAATGCAAACATGACCCTAAACCAGAGCGTCTTCAGGGAGGCTTGGGGAAATCAATTTGTAGGAGACCATGTAAAATAAAGGGGACGAAGACAAGCTACTACAAATACGCTCAGAGATAGATAGTGCGATAGACCATCCTCAATTCGGCCCAACATTTTTTATATTACTCTCATTATCCGTAAGCAGTGAAACGTATATTTTGAATGGTTTTTTTTTTGTTATATGTTATAATATTTATATGATGAGGTTTTTTCGCGGCGTGCTACTAGCAAGTGACCGTAAACGCGGTAGTTTGCTTCTTAAGGAAATTAAATATTTCATATATTTCCCTTTGGTAACGAGGTAAGTCGCGGCGTTGAATTACGAAAGTCATACGCTTATGTTCTTAATTCTTGATACGGGTGTCTTAAAACTAGATCCTTAGGCTGCCTCTTCCAGTTCTTAATTTTATCTTTTTACAGATCTCGTAGGAAAAGGTTTGATATTACATCACTCAATAAAAAACTTACATATTATATTAAATTTATCTATTTCTCTATTGTAAGGTAAAATTTAAAATAGAACTGATGATTGTTGAACTTCAAATTCAGTAGAAAATATAAAACGAAAATTAATATGAACAGAGTGTCTTGACGCTAGGTTCCCAGGTTCCTTTGCCTATCCTTTTATTTATAGAATACAGCTTTTATATAGATAAAAATATTAAATATTAAACTTATAGCTGAAAACACAATTATTGATTCGACATAAACTTGACCCGATACGAGCTTTCTTAGGGAAGCTCCATTAAGTGACATAATATATAGGCGTTAGAGCCACCTTTCCTTTTTAGGTCAGTAATTCGTTCTCATCACTATATAATCTAATGTCGTTAGAGTACTGGGATGTAGCTGATTGAATAGTATATATATAGTGGTTTCAAATTTGATTTTGGAATAGTATATATTTTAATACTTCTACTCTACTCAACTTCACACGTAGGCAGAGGAAAGTAAGTGTTAACACACTCCACTTCCGTTCTTTCGAGATAGAGTATTTACACGTAGGCAGAGGGAAATCAGTGTTAACACACTCCACTTCCGTTCTTTCGAGATAGAGTATTTACACGTAGGCAGAGGGAAGTCAGTGTTAACACACTCCACTTCCGTTCTTTCTCCAATTCCATCGAATTTGAGGCATTGCCCGTTGAGTGGCAGAACTCAACGCCTCGCTTTTGCCTTATTACCAGAGCGAAGAAATGAAATATTAAATACTTAAATTGAAAATATTAAATATTTCATTTACTCGAGTGGGGATCAAACCCATAATCTGTTGGTTACAGTCACACGCTTGTGCCGCTGTGCTACGACAGACTTATATATATTTTAATACTTATTTAGTAATTTATAAATTTTTAAGTTTAAACGTACGCAGTGGCTTATTGTTTACTATATACGTTGTTGTTGGTTCGATTTTGTGTCGAGGCACGGCGTTAGGCTCCGCCCCTTAACACTCTATTTATCGAAGACTGTGCGATCGTAAAATAAATAACCCCTTCCTTTCCTGGTTAAACCAGGAAAGTAAAATTAATATGACAAGCGGTAAGCAGCAATGAAAATAAAATTTAAAATATACTGCGATAATATTTCGTACGAAATATTCACGAGTTTACACCTTTATCAATACGTCACTTTGGACTTTAATTGGGATTATTGAAGATTTATTTGCTATATTGTTTCATTCCAGCTCTAAATATTTGATCTAATATATAGAGGCCGTTGTGAGTAATCGTGACGGTCGTAGGTTCAGTTCTTGGTAAGGGGAATGTATACTTTTAATTTATTTTCTTTCTACGCTCTAGTACACGAAGCGTGGGATTGAATCAACAATTCAGTGGAATAAAGGAAATACTACCTAAGTTGTTACATGTATATTTCTTTTAGCAGATTCAGGAGGCCTAAAAACAAATGTCTATCCTTAAATTTCAAGTGTCTTCTGTCACTCTGTTGCCTATTAAACACACCTGTTTGCTTAAATACCAGAGCGAGAAAACGAAAATACTAAGTATTTTATAGCTTCGAGCGAGGGTCGAATCCAGAATATGCAGCGTTTTCAGCCGTACGTACGCTTGTGCCCCTCTCCCACCCTACATACATATAACTATCTAAGTATCAACTTTTTAGAATCACGTGCACACTTTAAGGACATATTAAAATATTTTTGTAAATAATTCAAGGAAAGCAATAAACATAATAATTTTTTTCTTCTTTTCCACAAAATATAGCATTACAGGGAAAAAGGATTAAATTTTCTTAAAATCGTGAACGGAAATGTCTCATTGGAAACAGAGTGTCTTTACACTAGGTTTATAGGTTTCCTTCTATAAGCGGTATACAGCGGTGAGCTAATACACTAAAAATATAATAAAATCACTTTCATACAATAGAAATGTGTAGTTTAAATTAAGTATTTTTAAAAGCTTCCAAAGGATTGCTTCGGTTCCTGATCCGTTCAAGTTTTTATGCGTTACGTTTTCGTAAATTGTTTTAAGGCAGTTATGGAGCAGCAGCAAAGCGTCTCGTTCTCAGTTGTGGGTTCTATTCCAGCTTTAGAGATTAGAATATTTTCATTCATTCACTGTGACTGTGTTAAACACGATAACTAAGTAGAAATAAATGAAATATCTTATCAGGTTAACATTAGGTTCCTTCTGCCTTAACTGCATGAAGCTACCTAACTAACTAACGATCGAAATTTATCTGACGAATAAACATAATAGCGACCCTTTCTTATTATAACGATGAGAAAGAGACAGCAATAGGCATTTGTTATGTAAATTAACAGGAACTTATCATACAGTGGTCGAACGTAGTGGGAAAAAGGAAACTTAAAATTTATCACGTACAATGTATGCTAATGTCGAGTCGAAGACCTTTTATTAGAGTATTGGAGTTCTTTGATTTTATTGTTACGACAATTGATAGAAGAAACTAAATATGTAAAAAACTAATTTAACAAATTTGTTAACTTTGTTTATCTTCTGTCCATGTTATTTCTTCTCAAAAACAATGCATTATAAATTGCAGGGTTCTACGCCGCGTAGGTAGTTATCTGTCACTGATTCAGTTATGGACGCTATAAGGATATTATATATGCTGCTACCGTAGATGTAGTATTTAACTTAACACTTTGAGTATTTTAAAATTCACTAAATAT
>JAXGGP010000028.1:10392804-10413629 GCA_035584415.1 Eueides aliphera
TTCGATCCCCAGTCGAGGAAATGAAATATTTAATAATTTCAATTTAAATATTTAATGTTTCATTTCTTCGCTCTGGATTTAGGCAAAGCGCGACGTTGAATCCCGCCACTCAACACGCAATGCCTCAAATTCCGGCGGAAAGTGGTAAATGGAAACGGAACGTAGTGTCTTAACACTAGATTCCCAGGTTCCCTCTGCCTACCCTGCCTTGTGCGGAATACAGCGTGAAGCTAAAAAAAATGTATGTGAGTGAAACGCGAATATTTCCATTTAGCACTTTTTGTAAACAAGCGTCGCGGCAATTAGACTCCGCAATCAAGGGAAATTGTTTGGTTAGATCGGTCAGTTATGTCACGCGGGGAGAACGACACAGATTTGCCAATTTTTTTTAAAACAATATTGTGGTTCGTTAGAAATATTTATTTTTTGTCGAATGTACTGTAAAATATCGTGGAAATTATTATAAACAGAGGTCTGTAGGCGCACCCGTTCGATTTTAAATATGTAAAAAATATGAACAAATTTTGAAAAATTAGAAATAGATTTGCATTTTCACACAATGAAAATATTTAATATGGAAATTGGAAAACATCCACAATAATATACTAGAAAATAAAACCTATACCAGATAGAACATGGATTATGTTCCATTAACTTAAAAGTAATATTAACCATAGAAAACATAATTAAAATTAAAATTCTTCAATAATTTTATATAGAATAAAGATTTTAAAAATACCCCATGATAAGTACCGTTTTAAAATTGGCCGATCAATGATAGTAGCTTAGAACACCATTCACTTAGATCCTCTTAAGACTATATAAAAACAATTAAGATCCGTTTTAAACCAACTCATTATGCCGGCTTAATTGGATTGTAAAATGAAATAGGATACTCAGTATAAAGCTCTTGAAATTTTATATTTAAACTTACCTCCGATAGAATAGATACTTTACTAATATTAAATTGCTGGTCTATCTAGTTCCTTGAAAGTAATGAATATTACTTTATACATTATTATTGTTGAGAGATCAAAGTGGTTGTGGGTACGTTTCGTCTATATATGTATGTAAATAAGTTAGCAAAAAATGCATGTCAAGTTTCCATATTAACTGAAGTAACTAATTGAATACTAGAGAAACGCCGAAACTATAATATTTCTTTCTTTTAGCCTCACGCTGTATTACGAACGAGGCAGGGTAAGCAGAGGGAACTTGGGAACCTAGTGTTTAGACACTCCATTCCTACTTCTGTTCCTAAACGCCGCTTTTTGCCTTATTACCAGAGCGAAGAAATAAACATTAAATATTTAAATTCAAAATATTAAATATTTCATTTCTTCTACTAGACTAGGAATCGAATCCACAACATGTCGGTTACAGTCACAAGCTTGTGCCGCTGCGCCACGACAAGCCTCGAAACTAAAACTATAATATAATTTATTTTATATTAAAGATGCCTTACATTGTTACTTAAGAAAGTTTAAAACCACCACAAGGACATTGACTTTCAAATAGATAAAATCGTACGGAAATCGGTAAATCTAATGAAGAGCTACGGTGCCACAGACCGACACACAGGCAAACAGTTTTAATCTATAATACCTTGGCTTTAATGATAAATTATATCTTTTCCTTTCCCCACTTTCCTCTTCCTCCTCTCGCTGGATACTGGAACAAACTAGGTCCGTTCAGTATAAACTAGTTCGTAGTAATACGACGACAAAGTTTTGTCACACCTGAGTATAATAAACATAAAGTTTGCTATTATCTATAGAACAACATGGTTGTTTATGTTTATTTGTTTTTTTAATAAGATATATTATTATTACATATTTTAATTTAAAGCATTTTCAACTGAATTAATCGCGTATCTATAGTACTATACATTGGAATGTATGTATATGTTCAGAAACTAACGCCTTAAGTGGCGGAATTCAACGCCGCACTTTGTTTGGTAACATGAACAAGAAAATAAATTTAATTTATTTCAACTGGAGATCGAACCCGTAATACTCATGTACACTTATAGTCAGGAAGTCACTGAACCATAATAGTCTCATTCATCTCTATATACTATACAGATACTGCTTATGTAGATATTTTTTGTAAACAAGTTAATGAAGCACTCTTTTTAAATGTTGTCAGGGAAAACATAATATAAGGCATTTCTTTAAAGTAATTCTAAATGAAAAATGAGAAAAGGTCGAGAAAGCGTTAATCAAGATCGTCGCTGCATAAGGTTAGCATTTGACTGTAGGCGCAATGATAGAGGGTTCGATTCATCTTTTGGTTAATACGCTGCGTTGAGTTCCGCCACTTAATACGCAAGTATCTTAAACAAAGTAAAACATTAACAATAGGTACGCCTGCTGATTTTTTTATGCGGGCAAAAACGTGAAAATATAAAAATACCGACGGTTCCGTACTAATTTCAAGAGTGAAGATCGGGACAGGAAGTATAACTTATAAAAGCTAACATACTTTTTTTTGCGATCGTACACGCTAAAAAGTCCTTCAATGATTTTGTATAAAATTATGTGCACTTGTAAGGTAGGTCCGCGGGAAATGTTACAGGTATAAAATGTGTGGTTTTTATAATTTTACAAATAAAAAGAATGTATTAAAAACATATTTTTTAATTTTCATATATTATGTATTTGTTTTGTAAATTATAGAACTATAGATGAAGAATAATTACGGCTGATCTGATACAAAATGCAATAAAATTATTTATAAATGCTTGTGTCCTGTGATTGTGTTGAGTTAGAAGTTTAATTTTTTTTGTACTCCAAAGGAAAGCCTAGGTTAGGTTTAAATACTTGAAACTAATTATAGCTTGAACCACGCGATCTGGAGATAAATGGGTATTAACAACCATTACATATTCCAAAATTATCCTTTATAGATTTTTCTTTTTATGACACGGAACCCTAAAAACTGATTTCATCATCCAAAATGTAACACAAAATTGTAAAATTCACGATTACACACATTGTAAGTTACAAAATTTGCATGTTTTATATGAGTCGTGTTCTCCCTCCGCCTGATTCCAAATCACCGGTCCGTAAATCTATCGACCTTCCTAATGACATTGTATATTGAAACATTCATACTACCTTTATTTATCAATGTTTGTTTCTTATATGCTATTTGTTTATTGGCTGTTTTGTTTTTTTTATAATATTATTAAAGAATAAAAATATTAATACTTTATAATATGTTATACAATGTTATAGCTTTTCGCTTTATCCCGCACAAGGCAGGGTAGGCAGAGGGAACCCGGGAACCTGGTGTTAAGACACCCCGTTCCGCTTTCCGTTCCCCACTTTCCGCCGGAATTTGAGGCATTGCGTGTTGAGTGGCGGAATTCAACGCCGCGCTTTGCCTTATTTCTAGAGCGAAGAAATGAAACATTAAATATTTGAATTAAAAATATTAAATAATTCATTTCTTCGACTGGGGATCGAGCCCAGAACCTGTCCGTTACAGGCAGCGCTTGTGCCGCTGCGCCACGACAGGCCTCATATACAATATTATATGAATATAATAAATATAGTTTCATAGATTAATAATTATAATAATTATAGTTACATATCTCGTGCGGAAATAACGTAAAATAGCATAAATAAGATTTTTTTATTCTATATAAAATGAATCTATGATAGAATGAAAAACATTTTTTATAGCGCGTAAAAACTGTGCTTGGTGGCGGTGGAATGATGTCCAAACTCCAATAAAAACTTCGGCAATCATTTAGGATGTCAGCTTGCGACGGTTAAATACAAATTTTCGGTCGGTTTTTCTTCGTATTATAAGATTAAATTTAGTTCATTATTTGATAAATGTCAGATTGTGGTGTAAATATGATAATGATATATTTTGACAAAGGAAAGTCATTGCTTGTAATAAAAAGTAGTATATTTAAGAAATTTTAAAAATAACTGAAATGCTTGTTATTAATGAAATTATCAAATATTTAAATCTAACCTCAACCTGTCATTTTTTCGTAAATTAAAAATGCGTTTGTATTTTTTGAATATATTCGGAAATTCTCATCTTTAATTTTGTTTAATTTATATGCCATATAAAAGTAAAACGAAAACTTCAAGTACAATATCCTAAATTTAAAAATTTCTGATATTTTTTTCAATATAAATTATTACAAAATTAAAATAATTCGTACAGGAATGCCACGATACTTATTAGATAAAAAATAATTTTTTTTTTGGCATTAATATTTTTTTAGCTTAAGCTGTATCCCGCACATGACAGGGGGAATTGGAAACTTAGTGTTAAGCGTGAAAATCTGTAAATAGTTAAAAATCTTTGATATTATATTTTATAATGTAGCATGATATAATTTTGAATTCTTTTTTTCCTTTAATAGAAAAAAAACCTATATAATAATAATAATATTTCAAAAGTCCCATTCGACTTTTACTGTAGATGGATGAATGTAAGGAAAAAAGTATTGATAAGCTTCCTTTCCGCGTCAGATTAAGTGAAGCTATATATTTTCAGCAATCACTGATAACTTTGTACGTACTTATCTGGAAATGAGGAGTCGGAATCAGGGGAAAAGTATATATTGAAATAGAAAATTGGAAATTATGCAGTTTAACTGTTACCCCGCACATAGTAGGGTAGGTAGAGGGAACCTAGAGTAGGCTCTACTCTAGGTTCCCTCTACGGAGTGCCTTAACACTAGGGTGCTCTACGATGTATGTTCCCATTAAGATTCCGTGTCCCCAATTCGCACCAAATTCTGGAGGCAGTGTGATAGGCAGAACTAAGCGCCGCTTTTGCTTAAACGATATTCTAAAGTAATCTAGTTATTTATATATCCTATTTAGAAGTAATTACTGGTCCAACAGGCCAAACTTTTTAGCGTACCTTAATATAATAAAGAAACAAATATCATTAATTTACTGTAGACGCAAAATTGCTCGACAAACTTATAAAGAAAAACTAACAAACGTTTTATTTACGCGTCCATTTAAATTTCGTTTTATCGCAGCAAAGCCTGAAATAATTTGGTACTAAATTAAACTTTTTTATATTTTATATAATACCCTTATTAGGTCTGTCGTGCTGCAGAGGCGCTAGCGAGCGACTGTAAACGCGACACGATGTGGTTTAGACATCCACTTGAGAAGATTTAATATTATTTAATATTATCATTTATTCGAAGTATTCAGTAATAATAGTTGTCCTCTAGTAATGAGGTACAAGGCGGTACTTTCTGCCACTCTACATATAATGTCTTCGAAATTCGGTGAAGAATTAGGAACGGAAGTACCTCACGCCCCATGTTGCCAGATATAGAAAGAGAGAGACAGCGTAAATAAAAAAAAATGAAATTTGATCATATATAAGAAAAAACAGAAAACGGAACGCTAATCTGGTGGAACCTCCGTCAAAAACCCTTTGTTATCGCCGAGTTATTTTTCAGTAGGTTTAGATGTGTTAAACAAAGCGACTCGCATATTTCAAGCCATGTAATCTCATTTTAGTTCGCGTGGCTTACGCAAGTTTTTTTTCTGCGTTAATACCTCTTGATATATTGCATTCGGACCTTCCGTTAGCAGCAATTACATTCCTAATGGCTTTTGATACTTAATGGCATAATTTGTTTAATAAAATTTAAATGGTTCTACCAGTACGGGGTGTGGGTCTATTGTTCACCCTTTCTCTTTATTTCTTTAGTGTTAGTATGAGAGAGAAGGGAATATGAAAATATTTTGTTTGTTATTTTTTATGGGAGTTTAATATAAAATTTTCTTTTTAATTCTTTATTGTAAATCCTGAGGCCTGTTGTAGCGTGTTGGCACAAGCGTCTGTTTGGAAACGCGAGAAGTTGTGGGTGAGATACCTATTGGAAAAAAGGCAAATATTTTAATATCTTAGTTTTACATAAGGCAGAGCACGGCGTTGAATTCCATATTCAACACTCAATGCCTTAAATTCAGTGGAAATTGGCGAAAGTAATCACATTTTTGTTACTATGAGTTTAGTTAAGGTATTCTCAAGCTTTTTTTAATCAAAAATGATAATAATTATGCTAGCATGGACTATGTACGTACCTATATTAAAAATTAAAACTAATAAAAAATCCCGTGTGATTCCGGCTTAGAATAGGATCACCCTGGTACTGTTGGTGTCGTAAGAGGCGACTAAAATATGTGTGGGAGTCACGTTGTCAGCAATGGCAATACGCGTGGACAGATTCGATCGGATCATTACCACCCCCGTCATTTAAAACCATCGTTAAGTAGTGGCTTCGGCCACTGCGTTTCGCATTGGATGCCCATCCATCTTAAAGACCGACAACGCACCTGCAGCTCCTTTGGCGCTACACGGGGCCGTGGGCGGCGGTGATCACTTATCATCAGGTGACCCGTACGCTCGTTTGCCGTATCTAATACATAAAATAAAAAAAAACGACCATAGGCATAGGTGATCCCCAGACCACTGAATGTCAACTATAGTTTTAATATTTAAAATCATAATTTCCTGATAATTTACGTAGCAAAAGCTTAAAAAACACTTTACACACATTTGCTATAAATATTTTAACTGGCAAAATTTAATATGAGATTACAAAAAGCGATTTAGTAGTTTCAATATACCAATATTAATACGTGCCAAATGTTATAATTACATTTATAATGCATATTTTGTGCAGTTAATACATATTAGATTGATCTATAGCATTGATCTTTAGCTATATACGGATAAAAAAGGTGATAATTTACTTATATTTACATATATATAAAAGCAAAAATATTATTTTGAGACATGATGTGTTAAGGCGGAACTCAAAGCCGCGTTATGCTTATTTACCCTAGACATATTACGTGAGTCGAAATGACTAACTTATAAAACATTTTTATATATCTTTATAAAACTCTTTAATGTATCGTATGTATGGTTTATCCGAAACTCTGTATACCACTAAAAATCACATACTGTGAGTCACTTTTGTTGTAGGTAACCATTGTTTATACATAGATCCAGTACTGCCATGTGTCAAAATGACATCACATCCTAAGATTCGTGACTTTTTTTATTGTAACGAGCCTGAACATTGATTTTATGTGTAACAGTCCTATTATTATATGTATTTAATTTAAGATTTATATTCGTTTAATCACCTGAAAAACTCTATGATGATATTACATTGAGTATTAGAAAAAGTAGTAATTAAAGAATTAGAAGAAAATTGAGAAACTGTTGGTGATGTTTATCTTTTGTAATTCTGTGACAAAGATTCTTTAGTTAAATCTAACCCATGAAATAGTTTCGAGTTTTACAATAAAATTAAGAAACATGTGGATTTTTCATTGACACTCCACATAGAATATGGCATTGTTCTATTGCATGCTGAATATGATTTTGTCAACAACAGCTATGTTCTTGTTTTCATTTTTGTCATGCCTAGTAAGGCACAATGCACACCTCTAAAAATTAAAAAAAAGCTTTTGAATACACAGGAAATGGTTGAGTACTGAGTTATACCAAGAGTATAGATGGTGAAAAGAATTAACTATTCCACCCGAGTCCCAAATTATGTGAGAATTTATTATTTAACAAAATATTGGTAAAGGTTCTTGTGTTAATTTTTTTTTGTAGTTATGTACTCTCTAAACCTTTTGCAAATAAAAAAAATATAGTGCTTTTCGGTCATGGAAACTAAGATGAAATAAATAAACAGAATACAATAAATGTAAAAAAATATCTGTAGAAAGCATGAAACATAAATTTATTTCATTCGCTTACTATAATAAATTGTTTATATTACAAATTATTTATATTTTGAAAACAATAACTTAATATTTATGTTCATAAAAATTGTTTCAAAGTAACTGTTAGTGAAATTAGACAACGAATTTAGCCTCAAAAATGTGATTCCTAAGTTATGTTTCAACATTTTATTAAAAGTGAAATAATAAAAAAAATACTAGAAGGTTTAATTTTTTACCTTAAAGACGTCTAAGAATATAATTTATAAAATGTATTATAATACAATATTATATAATATTAGCGTAATGGAGGAATATTAATTCGAAGTCAAATTGACTCCAAATTATGTGATTAGGGAAATTTAAGGCGAAACGGAACGTTCTTAATAAATATTGATTTTTGTATGTTCTGGTATCAATAAAATAGTAACATAACTAGTGGGCTTTTAATTAGCAATGAAATAATTTTAAACAATATTGTAAACATTTTCTTTCTATATAATTTCCAAAATTTCAACATTCGTAAACCACAAATAATTATATGTATTCTATCAAATCAATTTACTTTATTGGTAATGCAATTATTTATCGAATATTGATAATGGAATTATTTATCGAATATTGAAATTACATTTAGCTCCATAAAATAAATTTGAATTCCCGTAGATCATTCACAAAAATAGCTAACTTCGTTCCAGTGGCTAGAAAATGTGTGACTTATTTTATTATATATATAATACTGCTTCATAAAATTACTGTCCAAGATTTAGAACTTTTGAAATTTTAACTGTAAGAACGAACTTAATATAGAACTTCCGAACGGTTGAATTACAATATTATATTTATTAATCCCAATTAATGTCGTATTTTAATAATATAATGACTTTTAAAGCATTATCTATATATTGAAAACTTGAAAACCTAAATTTCAGCTAAATTAATAGATAATAATTACAGCTAAATGAATAGACAATATTTTGTTGCAATTTTGTGAAATTAAATATTTTAATGTACCTACCGACAAACAGACATATTTTTTAAACTTCGCCGTTTGAGGCCCTATGTAATCAATAAACGTCCCATATCATTTTTTTAATATATCTTCATGTACAGAGAGTGATCAATTACAGATTTATTTTAAATATAAAAAGCATTTACCTAAACCACATTATCAAGGAAAAGAGGAAGCTTATCATTGTTTTGTTTATTACACTGTCAAAAAAATGTTGATCAAGGTAGTACGACGTCGTCGGCGATCACAGATTATATAGGTTTAACTTGAATATTTATTGAAGAATATTATTATTTTTTAAGATAATTTTAACGTTAGGGGCACTAGCGTGTATCTAGACGTAACTATAAAGTAAGAGAGAAATTATATTTTTATTCACTTTAGTATAGCGTGGCGTTGGGTCGCGCTTCTCAAAACACATAGCCTTAAATTTCGCAGAAAGTAGGGAACGGAACAAAGTGTTTAAACGCTAGTTTTTCAAGTTTCTTTTGCCTTCCCTGCTACGTGTGAAGTTAAGCGTCAATCATTACAAAGAGTTATATTTAATTCAAGTGTCCGAGGCAGGTACAATAAATTATATCGATAACCGTTATGTTATGTAAATAATAACTATAATAGGCTTCCTTGATCATTTCACTGTACGGATATATTTTTTTCGTTCAACCAATAGTTAAACAAAGTAACGTTTCATTAGTCATAGTTCGTTGATTTGATTTCGAAAAAGCTGTTGAATTTTTAATAGAAACATTTTTATACCATGCGCCGCGTTAAGATTCCCGCCTTAAAAATTAAAACTTCTGTAAATGTTAAAATAAGAAAGATTATGGCAAATCCATGTTTTTTTTTGTCACAATCTTGACTTAAACCTAGCACATTTCTACATACGACGTGTCATCTTTAAAAGTAATGTACCACGATAAACAATATACTTTCCTATGAAAGTAATTTTAATTTTACTAAAATGAAAACCTCTCTTATTTATAAATAGCTGTAGTGGCGCAGCGGCACAAGCGTACGACTGTAAGACCCACAGGTTGTGAGCTCGATACCCACTCGAGGAAATTAAGTATTAATTTCTTTGTTCTGATAAAAAGACAAAGCAGGGCGATGAGTTCCGCCATTTAATTTTTATGAAACGGAGTACCTTCACACCACGACACTCTCTGCCACTCTGCTAAGTGCGGGATACGCTTAAAGCTAAAAACGATAAACATTTAGTACAAAATATATGGTATGACGTTAATTAAATACTCATATATAATATTTCTTCATGAGCTCTTCATATTAAAATTATTTTGAATATAAATTCGAAGCAGCATTTAGCGTGCTTAGGACGTTAATGCTATAAATATTTATTCTCTCGTTACCATTTAAATTTAATTGTGAAATGGTTTCTGCTGAGCATACTAATATTTCAAAAATGTAGTTAAAAACATTCGTTACTTTTTTATTTCACGCTGTATCACTATATCCACCTATATTTCTTGGCAAAACTCAATGCCGTGCTAAGTTATTATTATTTTTTTACTTTATTAACTAAAATAGAGTGAAAATAAAGTTTCTGCTCAGTATACTAATATTTCAAAAATGTCGTTAAAAATTTTTGTTACTTTTTTATTTCACGCTGTATCACTATATCCACCTATATTTCTTGGCAAAACTCAATGCCGTGCTTAGTTATTATTATTATTTTACTTTATTAACTAAAATAGAGTGAAAATAAAGTTTCTGCTCAGTATACTAATATTTCAAAAATGTCGTTAAAAATTTTTGTTACTTTTTTATTTCATGCTGTATCACTATATCCACCTATATTTCTTGGCAAAACTCAATGCTGTGCTTAGTTTTTAATTTTCTTTACTTTTTTAACGAGAATAAAGTGAAAAAAAATTCTCGTGGGAGAATCGAACTTACAACTGTCATATTTACCGATAGGCGCAATATTGTTGCGCAATGTCGCCATCTTTGTTTGATAATCTTTGGTTTCATAACAATAAATACAAATTCATTTGGCTACCCTTTCATTAATGTTGCGAACATCAAAAGTGGAAGAACCCACTTAAATATTTATGTCTCCTCTGCTTATATTAAAGTCTCGGGAAATTAGACGAAGTGACTTATTATGTTGTAACTTTGACATTGTTAAGCTTGATGGAGATGAATTAAAATATTACTTATTTATAATTGAATTCAATTTACGTGTTATGTTTATTTAAATCACTAAATTCTAAATTATAAATTGTAATTAAAAAAAAAACTAGACGTGTTGTGTCTAAACTGCTTATTTTTGTTGCAGGAACAATCTGACGCTGTTGTTATGGTTGATATTTGGCCTGATGATGAGCGATGGCGCAGAAATCACTTGCCCTAGTGAATGTACCTGTCGCCATACGTTCGACCAGGAGGCGGAGAGCTCCTTGCGTGTGGAGTGCTCGTGGGGTGGCATGCGCTCCATACCTGTGGACTTTCTCGACCATACTGCTGATGTTATGATCATTGCTGCACCACCGGACCGTCCTAACTACTTGACTATCGGACCTATATTCACTCAACCCGTGCCGTTTGTCAATCTAAAGGAATTACATATAGTTCGATCAAATGTTCCATCTATAGGGCAATATTCGTTTTGGGGCTTACAAAATTTAAGGGTCGTTAACCTCACTCATAACAACCTTACTAGCATTGGTGCGGACAATTTTCGTGGCCTAATTAATTTAACTGAGTTGCATCTCGGGTTCAACAACATTGAGCAGATGCCAAGTGAGACATTCCGCCATTTGACCGCATTGAGGACTTTAAGCCTGGCTCACAATCAAATTTCCGTCTTAGTACCTCGACTCTTTCGAATGCTAGCAAAACTTTCGTTCTTGGATTTAAGCTACAATCCGCTGGCTGATTTAAATCCTGAAGTGTTTAAGGATATACAACATCTCCGTATATTTAAATGCAGGCGTTGCTTATTAAGGAGAGTTAATACACAAATTTACCACTTAGTTCCACATTTGGATGAGTTAGATTTGGGTGAAAATCAATTTAAATATTTGACATCAGATGAGTTTATTAGTTTGAAAAAATTAAAAAAGTTAAAGTTGGATGGCAATCAGCTATCAGTAATTGTGGACAACATGTTCGGAAGGAACCGGGAATTGCGAGTGCTTTCGTTGGCACGCAATCGTCTCGCCCTCTTGGCGCCCGCCGCCCTCACTAATTTGACGACGCTTATGCATTTAGACATCAGCCACAATAAAATGGACAGATTTCACTTGCAAACATTTGCTCCAGTGGTCGATTCCCTGAAGACTATTAATTTTAGTGGCAACAATTTGCCGCTAAATGAAATAGCGATTGTTTTGCAAATATTACCAGAAGTGCACGGCGTAGGTCTAGCCAACTTGTCTATACACGAATTACCACCCAATTTTTTTACATATAATGAACATCTTGTGGCTTTGGACATATCATGGAATAAGATGACAATGTTCCCGTACAAGCTGCTTACGAAAACGAAATTTTTACAACGTCTTGATATATCTAGGAACAAAATACACACCCTCAGCGAAGAAGATCTTCAGAGACTTGAGGCGATCGCTCACGTTGATATGTCAAAAAATCATTGGAAATGCGATCAATGTTCCGCAGGTACGATGCTAGTTTTCATGACAACTACAGTTTTAAATGCAACGATTCGTAACTTAAAATGTCATTCGCCGTTAAAACTGCACGGTGTAACATTTGGAGAGCTTGTATATGATAGCTTGGATGCTTGTTCGACCACACACGAGGCTCAGATGAGTGTGATCGCTGGGCTCATGTTACTATGCGTTGCGATATTAGCAGTAGTGACAACTGTCTTATGCTGTTCGAGACGTCGTGCAGCTCACTATTATACAAATGAGGAGAAACGGCGAGAGCACGTACATGATCATCCTGAAGAATTACTTGGCAGAACCGAGTTAGGGAGTGTGGCTACTATCCATGCACCCTATTTGGTGAAGGGTAGCTAACATCGCGCCCCGACACCCCCGGTGTCCAGGCGATCTCGCTTCGTGCCCTCTACCGACCCAGCTGCGACCACAAATCACGATTCAACTCCGCTACGTTATCTATCAACGAATTTGCTGCACGTGTCCAAAGAAATTATATGATATGAAGATGATTTGGTTTAATACCAATGAACTTTTCTATACTAATATCTTATATAATGCATTTATAATTATCTTATTTTAATTTAAATATATAAAATTATTAGGCATAGATTTAAAATAAGGGAAAAATATTTTTCTATGAATAGTTTTTTAGCATAGTGTTTTGTCACCTGAAACAAAAGTACAGGACGTATAGTTTGTAAATTTAGATAGATAGTCTTCAACAATTACGAATTTCCGTAGATTGGTTTAAAGTATGTATATATATAGATTATGATAAATAATATATTGCTTATCTTATACGATAAGGACATAAAATTATGTAATATAAATAAACTGTACGGCAAATTTATTTTGAGGGAATATTCTATCATATTTAAATATTTATTAACTGCGAAACTGTGTAAGATATGACCAGTAGTAGATAAAATATTTTATTTGAATAATAATTCATATTAATATTAAGCAAATTAAAGTTCTAAAAGAAATTTAAACTCACCACATCTTTATAAATCGTTTGAAGATATTACAAAATTAAATATTACAAAAAATATTTGTATCTATATGCTTAAATGTTTAAAACTATAGGCACATAAGCTATATGGACTGGTAAAGATTTGTAAATAAAAATGGATATCAATAATAGAAACTACGATTGAAATTATAAAATAAGTAATTGTAATTGATAGAGCAAAAGTATATTAGTTTAATAAAACATATTAGACATAGAAGTTAATTAACAACTGAAATCGCTATAATATGTACTCAAGTAATATTAATAATACTCTAGGAGTCGGTTAATATACTTTTTTTTTATTTTCCAGTTCGTACGAGATCTCTTTACATTTCATATTATTATAAAATTTTGAGTTGTATCATCACAGCAATAGTGGCGGCATTTTCTTATTATTTTTCTCAATAATTATATGGGACTCATTACTGGCTTAAACTATACCGACTCCTGGTCTATAAGGTAAGTAATCATAGTAAAAATAAAAACTTTCGCGACCACTCATCTTATGATTATTTTGCAGATTATTTATAAGTTAAATTACAACTGTACGTGCCAAAGTATGAATTAGATTGTATTATCGATTTACTGACATAATTAAGTACCTATACTTCGAGATATTGGATGATATTTTTATTGGATGGAAGAAATATTTGTAGAATTCGATCTATTCTTCCATTTCTAAAGACAGATATTTGGTAGGCACAGAGGCATTTAAATATTTAAAAAACGTATGTACTTAATAAACGTAATATATATAATTTTAATAATATTTAAACTTATATTATTATTAACTTGTATTGAATCAAATAATTACTAAGTATAAATTACACTTTTGCACTGAAAAGAAATAATACTAAAGATTCACCTTTTTATATGTTTTTTTAAGATTCATCTTTTTATATGGATTATTGATTTCCAAAACGATTTATAACTAAATTAAACAATTTCTTTGCAATAATTAATTTTTATTGTAAAATAATATTTTTGTTTCATCAAATCGCCTCATTTAAAAATGAAATTTCATAATTTGTGGTATGTTACAGAATTTCTATACGCAATGTCGGCAATAAACATGTATTTTTTATAGAGTAGTTGATATATTAAAGGAAGGTACTTAAAGTCTGATTATAGTAACAGATTGTTGAGGAACGACGTCGAAATGATCTTAAAATAAGAGTGATGCAATTAAAGAGCTGGTATATTGTTATAATTATATAATAATATTGTTTAGATATATATATTTTATAGTAGATATTTATTGGCTTGGTTGTTTGTGTAGATAAATTTTAAATTATTTGGCTTATTTGTTAGAATTTCTTGAAAACTAGGCAGTTTCTTTTCGATTCAATTTTTTGCTGTACGAGGTAATCAAATTAAATTTAACATTATTATTTTCATAGGAAGTTTTAGACTGACTGACACTATCGCCAATATCACTCCGAATGGATATTATACCAAAGAGATAATATTACACAATAGGAGATACGTGTTAAAAATATATAAAAAGAACAATTTTCTGAGTCCAGTAGATAAACATATTTTATTAATTCGGTGGTTCCATTATTGTAAATTTTAGATTGGCTTGTGATTTTTTTAAAGTATTAATTAATATGCTCTTTTAATTTCAAAGGCTATGATTTTTGTAGTATAAATAGTAAACATACACCGCGTGCCTTTTCGTGATTAATTGCGGACATTGCGTAAAGTGTATTATTGTGAAATACCATTATATCATAAAACATTTTTTGACACAAAAAATTATAAAACATTTTTAAAATGACTTAATCCAAATTTAATGTCTTTAATGTCAAGTTGAATGTCACAAAAAGGATTTTTAATCTATAGTAATCCTTTTTAGAAAAAAATAAAAATTTATAATATATATACGGTTACATTGTATCTGGTGATATCGAATCACTTTTTAGGCCATTTCTGTTTAGATATTTCATTTATATTCAGTTTTATACAGTTCATATAATGGAAATTTATTCATTAGTTATACATATTGTAAATACCTTTGACTATAGACAACATGCAACCTTGTTTTACTTTTTGAGTTCATATTAAGGAATGAAAAATATTTATTCAGAAACATATCACAAAATTATGACAATATTGACACAATGTATGACAATATTATGAAAAATTATGACAATATTGACAATATTGACACATCATTGTCAGTGCCGGTTCGATCCCCACTTGAGGAAATAAAATATGACATATTTTTAAAATTAAATATATTATAATTTATTTTTTTCCCTCTAACAAGGCAGATCGCGATGAGTTCCGCAACTCAATGAATATTTTTTCAGATTCAGCGAAAAGTGGGTAAAGAAACGAAGCGTCTTAACACTAGGTGTCCAATTTCCTCTGCCTAGACTACCATTTGCGGGATACAACGTAAAGCTGAAAAATGAAAACATTTTTTTTAAAGCAACATGTTTATAGTAAACGTTTGGCATAGTAGTTAGAATGTTTGTACAGATTCAAAAAGATGCAGGCTCAAATACCGCTACGTTTAAATTATTATGCGATATCTATTTCCCTCTATTATTTTTAATAAATTTCAAGCTGTGAAGCTCTTACTAACCTATAAATAACACAACTTACAGCATGAAGAAACTATAGTGGTCATCTGTCAAGATAAAGTATGGCCCGTAAGCTGTAAAGTCCATCTGTCAGATGACATGACGATGAAAATTTTAATGCAAGATTAAATATAAGCCAAACCAATATCTCGAAGTAAAATTTGCTCACATATTATTTATTTCTTTAGTTAAGTACGCGATTAAGGTATTATAGTAACTGTTTAAAAAACTTAGTTACAATACACATATTTAATTGTAGGCTATTGAGAACCGATCTAGCATAGAAGAAAAAAAGAAACATCGTAAAAATAGATGTACATTTTAATTAAGTTATTTATGCCTTAGATCATAATCATAACCGTATTCATTTAGGTCATATTTCATAATCATAATTGCTAATAATATTTTTTATATAACTAAGGCTGCTAATACTTTCTGTAATACTTGTTTTCAAATTTTGTGTTTCGATAATAAATAATTCCATATAAAATTTGGAATATTCTCTTGTAAGGATTTAAAAGCGTGTGAATTTGAATTCTGATTTCAAATTTTAATATGGATGACAGTATAATTGCTCACACCCAAACAAAAGTGAGAACTTAATTTAAAACATTAAAGACTTTGCAATTTATAATTGTTAGATAAGTTATGTATTTTAAGAGATAACTTTTTTTTTTACAAAAAATTCACAGTAGTCGATAATATGCTCATTTGTTTTAATGATTTTGCTTCATTTACGTTGGATAATAAATATTTTTACTTAAGTTAGTAGTTACTAACCATAAAATATATCATAGATATCTTTAACTTTTCTATAGACAATATTTTAGACATTCATTTAGATTTTATGTCATATAAAGACTAAAATACCTACATTATTTTCATATTGATTAACGGGACACTTGCAAAGCGATCATTTTGTGAATATATTTTATTTATATTAAAATTTGGATAGTTTTTAATATATAAATTAATCTGTAATTATTTTTAAAATCATTTTCTTCAATTTTCTATGATGAGCGACTAATATTATATTATCGAATTATAAGTATATTTGGTGCTTTTCTAGCTATGTATAATATATTATTTAACATAATTTTTAAGCATTGGCTCTATATTATCTTTTTTGAAAACTTTATATAAGTTTATTCTTATATATTTAGGTCCCTTAAAACATATTTCGACACAAATGTAGGTTTCCCCAACGAATATATTAAATTTATGTATTCATATATAATTGTTAGGTATCGATATAACATAAATCGATGTTTCTATTACATATATTTTTCGTAACTTTTTTTAGCTTTCTCTTAAGTAAATTAACTTTTTCTCCCCGTGTGGTGTTCGGGACGAGAATAGCACCAACGCAGTCATCTAGCGTGTCGTATGAGGCGACTAAAGATGAAGTCCAGTAATATTTTGAGATTTAACCTTTCTTAAATAGTAGTAGACTACCCAAAAAAAAATGTCAAGACATATAATATCTGCCCAAAACAATTTCCTCCTATCTGATTAAGATATTTTTTCTTCTTTTTAAATATTTTTATTTGTATAAATCTTTAAATTTTTCAACTCCTCTAATATGTTACATATATTTATGTACATCTATGTTTAACTCTTTTAATTATTATATAAACGTCCAATATTATTTAATAATAAAATGGATTTATTTTGAAAAAAAATGACAACATTACTAATGTTGTCAATTTTTTTACCTTCATCATTCATTCAGGTACTATTTTTTTTCGCGATTGCTATTCAGGTCTTTTATTCTTACTCTTTGCCTTTCTTTCTCTCTCTCTGTCATCTTAATATTTCATCATATAAAAAAATACATTTTTAATATTTTTAGACCTTAATTAATTTAAATTATACTATAGACTTTTAAATTTCTTAGCATTTCTAAATTCCATTATATTACTGGACTGGATTAATCGTAGTATTCGTATCTGGATTATTTATAGATTTAACATAACATATAGAAAAAGTGAGCCACAAGGGATACAGTAGTTTATATACAAGATTTTTCAATAACTAGTAGTTTTTTTCACTTCTAGTAAAATAGAAATAGGATTAAGTTTTTAAGCGTTATCTATTGTTTAATAATTTTCTATTCACTCAAATTAATCAACAAAAGTGCATCAGAAATGAAGGCATTATGATGCGGCAAAATTAATATTTCTTTTTTGTATAGCGTTTTGGTGAACATGCGATAGAGTGATTAATTCTTTTAGTTGTTATTTCCCTTTGAGTCTTAATTTAGCCTAATAATTAAATTATTTGCGTTTAGTTTTAATTATTTTCATTTAATTATAATTATTTATGTGCTTTTCATAATGTGTTTTGTGTTTTTTGTGTTTATGGTTTGAATTTTGTGTGTTTTTTTGTTTGTTTTCGCTTATTTTTATGAAAACATATATTTATTAATATTTTAACATTATCTATATAACATATACAATAAACAATAACTTAATAACGATAATATAGTAAATAAGTCTAAAATAACAAAAAAAAATATAACCATAGTTTAAGACATAAATAATAAAATACAAAAACAATATAACTAGTTATAATCATTACCAAGTGCGTATTTGAAACGGTTTGGTTTCACTGTAAGGACAACACCAATTGAGTAGCTGTAAATAGACCATATTATAACAATATTAATAACTAATATTATAATAATAATAACAATAGATAAATGGAAAAGATATGAAATTTTGACAGAAAACCTACAAAGTCAATGTACATATATACGAGTATACAAAGGTTTTAGACAAAATATCGATCATCATATAGTAATATCTCTTCAATGTCCGTAACATTTTGAGAAAAAACGATGCAAACAAAATTGATTTATTGTTTAAAAAAAAACAAACAATTGGCATAATTATTTTAATATAAAAAAAATATTTTGTAATAACTTTATTTTGCTCACTTGATTCAGATTCTTATTTTATATCAAATACCTCTGTCCTACATAAAAAAAAGCACACAAAAATCATCTATTGGTCTTAAAAAAAAAATAATTTGCATTTATTTAAAAAAATCTATTCACTTTATTTTATTTATTGATTTAATTTCAAATATATGAAAATTTTTTCTCAATTTGGGTGATATAATTAGCTATAATACTTTTGTATAATAACTTTTCATGTAGATTTAAGTCAAATCATGGCATACACGTGTCTTAAACAAAACCAGGAGATTTATTTACTATTGGTGAAGCGATTCACACCTGATTATGTAGACTTTTGCATTTGCTTATGTACATAACGCAGTAATAGAAAATATCGAAATGTTTTTATATTTTATAAAAATTATATTGAATTTATTTTGCTTCTCATTTTTTATAGTAGCGTTAAAGCTTTTTATGAGGCCATTCGATTTTTTTTTTCATATTATGATAATTATTGTAGTTGGTTATTGATACTATAGAAATATATAATAAAATTTGTATCTTTATAGACATAAATTTAATATGTTTCCTGCTTCTCTCCTTCTTTTGACAATATTAACTGTATTTTTTCTTATTAATAAATATTTTCTCGACATTTAATTCAGTGATTTTTGTTAATTAACTTTTTTTGTTTATGTTCAACCGCAGATGACAAAATTGTAAACCATATTATTATGACGATTCCACTTCTCTATTTTAAAAAAACAAACGATTCAACTTTAGTATTATATTATAATATATTTAGGTTCTAAAGTAGTTTTTTTTTTTCAATTAATTGCTGCGACACAAAAATGCCTTCGTTTTTCATATTTCAATATAATCATGATATTCGCTACTCATAATTATTTGTCTAATTGTGTGATAGTTTTACATATCCGACCCCTACATAATGTAAAGAAAAATATATTATAGATATAAGGTCACAGCGGAAAACGCTGTGGTATGGTCATCACCGCTATAGGTTAGTAATGTCTATTCGAACATCCTGAAAAGGATCGATTTTGATGACCAATATTACTAATATTACCAGCGATTACTTTATTACCAATAGTGGTAATTTAGATATAATCAAAATCAGATTTACGATATAAGTCTGTCTTTAATGTAAACATATAATCTTAGGATAAATTATAATTTCTCATTATAAGTGAGTGAATATATAATATACACTCACGATATTTCTTTTTTGGTTCAGGTGCACCTATTTGAGTACACGCTGTAAAAACAAAACAAATAATAGTTTAATATTAAAATTTAAAATTTAATATATTCGTCCGTTGTATTATCGATGTACTAATTTGCTATTTATTTAGATTTTTATTATGAAAAATATTCTGAAATAAATTGGATATTTAATTTTGTATTGCTCTTTTGAGAAAGCTTTGTAAGTCTATACAAATATCTTCCTGAAATCTTTGTAAACATGCAAATCTAGTATTAAGGTCAATATACATATGTGTTAGATAACTTGTATTGATGTAATCGTAATATACGTACATATTTAATATTTGCATTGGCGAAACGATTTGACTGCAAAATTTTTAATGGTACGATGGCAAAGTATTGTAAGGTTCGACTGATATGAAAATTTAGTATGTAATATTTAGTGGATCATAGGTTTAGAGTGTAAATCTGCTAACTACCTACTAAGCAAAATGTCAGACGAAAAACTATTTGAAAAATATTAATACATACATCATTAGGCTTTTACAATTTTAAAAACTAATTCCTCTTATTTATTACATATAATAAAATAAAAGTCAATACAATTCTAAATAGTATGTACGCGTACATGATAACTAAAAATATTTTAAATGAAACACTTTTAAACGGATTAATCGCGTATATTGGTTGATTAA
>JAXGGP010000028.1:10425151-10436663 GCA_035584415.1 Eueides aliphera
CATTTCCTCGACTGGGGATCGAACCCAGAACCTGTCGATTACAGGCAGCGCTTGCACCGCTGCGCCACGACAGGCCCAACCTCAAACTCTAGGTTACGAGTTCAATTTCAAATATTTAAAACTTTAAATTTAACTTACTAGAAACCAAAGCGTGTACAAGAAAATATTAAGTAACTGATTACCCAGAGTTGAAATCGAATCTGAAACAAATATGTTTATGTTTTCAGTTTCATACTGTTTTCCGCACATGCCAGAGTTAGCAGAGGCTTTGTTCACTATTTTCCGTCAAATTAGAGGCATTGAGCATTGAGTGGCGTAACTCAACGCCACGCTTTGCCTTGTTCTCAGAGTGAAGAAATTCAAATTGAAAATATTTAAATATAAAATAATAATAACTTCTTTACCTCAGGGATGGAACTCACAATCTATAGCGCTTACAGTCACAGCGCAACAACGGTCTCGATTATATAAATTTTATGATCCAAAACCTTCGTAAAATCTAGTTTATCATAAGTATTGATGCAGATAAAGCCTCCGCCTTGAAGTATTGAACAATTTTATTTCCCCTATAAGTTTTATATTTTATAGGTCAATCGTGTACTTGGCAGACGAAAAGGCATATAAGGAGTGCCAATTTCTGTCATAGACATGTTTCCAGCGATAGTGATAGCGTGTGATTTAAAATGTACTGAGATACTCGTCTTTGTAAAGCCGTTTTTTTTTCTTTATTATACTGATTTTAGTTTTAGTTAGCTAGTTGTTTTTCATAAATAATGTTCAAATACATACGTCTAAGTAAGCCTTATTCAAGACTACTCCAAATACGAACCTGTGCTAACCCTTGCGCTCCGGACCCCCCGGAGGAGGAATGCTGTACTCCATGCCCACCTTGTCCCCAATACCCACCTTTTTATTGCTGTCCCAGAACTAAGTATGATGTTCATTTCGTATATGTAAATGATACCCCGCCTAATACTACATTAAAAGATTTTGTCGACAGAGCCTCTCAAACACTTTTCTGGACTGAACTTGCAAGAGGTAAGTCCCGTATAGTAAATTATTTTTTAAAATTTACTAAAATTTGTTTTTTATTTTTTTTGTTATGTAGTTTTCATAGATAAATTGGAATTTTTGTTAGATATAATTTGTTTGTTCAAAAATAATTTGTGATTAACTAGTTAATAACTTGATAACATCTTAAAGTTTATTAATTTGGCTGGATTTACTTTTATTAAAAATAATACCAATGAAATAAAAGCAATTAGGAGTTTTCATTATCTTATCATAAAATATGACAATTTAAACTTACCAAACAGCTAATTTTTTTAGCTTCATAGTATCCCGCATATACTAGGATAAGCAGAAGGAACGTGGGAACGTAGGGTTAAGACACTCTGTAAGTATAGATTAGCTGGTATTTTATTTCCTAGAGTTACTAAAGAACATTTAACCCTCAAATTGTTGCCATAACAGTCAATTGTGTTTGAAAGATCTCGAAATAACATTCTACCATAATTAAGTCTAAATCAATATTAACTTTACTCTTTATTGTAGGATTTGCCGTAACACTGGGCCACGTATTTAAAGAGCCAGCTACTATTAACTATCCTTTTGAAAAGGGTCCCATATCTCCACGATTTAGAGGGGAACATGCCTTAAGAAGATATCCCTCTGGAGAAGAGAGATGTATAGCGTGCAAGCTTTGCGAGGCCTTCTGTCCAGCTCAAGCTATTACTATAGAAGCAGAAGAACGTAAAGATGGATCTAGAAGAGCTGTTAGGTACGACATAGATCTCACAAAGTGTATATTTTGCGGGTACTGTCAAGAGGCTTGCCCAGTCGATGCTATAGTGGAAGGTCCTAATTTTGAATATTCTACAGAAACTCGTGAAGAATTGTTCTATAATAAGGAAAAGCTGTTAAGTAACGGTGATCGTTGGGAACCTGAAATTGTGAGTAATATTAGAGATAATCATTTGTACCGTTAGTTCCATAATTTATGGTTGATTAAAGAAAAACGACACTGTATATAAAATATTTTGAACGCGATCTAATTTAAGGTCGCTGTTTTTTACATAATATGTATTTAAGGTTGATATTCTTGTGCTTATAATGTAAAGCGTGTTTTAAATACATTTGTTAGATTGTTTTGTAATTTTATTATAATTTTGTAGTCTTTTAATTACATTCTCCTGAGTTTCGCGGTACTATAGCTTCTGAATAATTAAGAAAAATGAGGACAGAGTATCTTAACACTAGGTAACCATATTCCCTCTGCCTTCTCTGCTATTTGTGGGATACAGCGTGAAGCTAAGAAAAAACAATACAAGTAGAATATTAGAAATAAATTTTAGTTAATGACTTCGTTAAAACGTTGATGGTGTTTCAAATTGTAGAGAAGCCATTATGAGGCAAATTTTAATTTTAGGCAATTGTTACCCCTTGAAACAAAATTGTATTACGTTATAATTATATCGTTTTATTTAAGGCTTATCGAGATGCAGGGGCACAAGCGTACATCCGTAAACATGATTGGTTCTGAATTCGATCCTCCCTCGTGGACGTGAAGTATTGGAAGTATTGTATATTTTCATTTCGCTCTGGTAACAAGGCAAAGACAACTTGTCTGTCTCTTAACACGTGATGCTTAAAAATTTTATGGAAAGCGGAAAATGGAAGAGTTTAAATGGAAATGGAGTGTCTTCTTTCTTTTTTTTTCTTCTAGGTTCCACAGGTTTCCTTTGTCTACCCTACTATGTTGGGTATGCAACGCTATAACGTTTTATTTTGGTATGAAAATATAGTGGCAGGGACTATCTGACTATAACCGAGATATGAAAGCCTCTTTATTCAGTACTATCAACTCCCGTATGGTTTTGTAATATTTATTTAATATATTTTAGTGCACTTATGGACCGTTGACAAATAGTTTTAAAATTATGACCAACTGTTACGCACTTAATGTATGTAATTTAGATCTCTTTGGAATTTTTTTTAAATCTGTATTGGCAGATGGTAAGTGCGCGCAATCTAGTTTTTTTTTCGTATTATAATTCCATTTTTTCATCTCAGTGATAATTTTACAAACAATGGTTCAAATTTTTATACGTTTTAAAATTTAGTATTTAGCTCAACTTATTTCAAAACATTTAATCTTTAAAGTTTTTCTATAATTGAGATGCTCACAGAAGCACGATGCAGAGAAGGTTAAAATTAAACTTGGAAGTTCCTTAAAAACTAGAGGAGAAAAGCATTAAAAGAAGATGCCCTGAACTAACTCTGAAGCTTTTGTTAGAGGAGTTCTCCAAAAAATAATTTTATCCAGCATATATAATAGCTAGCATATATAAATAACAGCTTTATCCAGCATATATTTAAAAGCACACTTCTTTATAGAATTCAAATAGTTTTTGGTATAAAACTTATTTAAACTTTTATTTAAGTATATTTTTTATTAATTTTATCGTAGTATAAATATTTGAAACACATGGTAACCAGAAGTAGTGGAAAATAAAGAAACGGAGCATGTTTATATTAATTTTTTGTTTATCCTGCTATATGCGGGATACAGCGTGAAGCTAAAAAATGTATTTAAACTTAAACTCTTTGATAAGAAGCAGATTTGAACAGAAGCTCCTTAGGCGATAAACAAATTTCTCTATGGTAATATTTCACTTAGAATCAACCAATTAGAATAACAACTGTACGGATATTGTTATATAGGATTAGAGCTAATTGAACTGATTTATAACTGGGGATTTATTTCGTTTGTAGTACAAGTTGATAAGGGAACTTTTATATAATTTTTTTAGATTTACGCATTATCTCGTCACAATGAGATATCCAAAATGTTAAGAGTATCTGACAAATGTTGTGAATATAGCGTGCGAAAATGTTGAAACTTAACGCTGCGCTTTGTCTTGTTAGCAGAGCATCGTATCGTTACCGTTCCGTAAAGTGGCAGTTTTCGGCTTTTAAAAGGCTCCTATAGTTTTTTAAAAAACAAAAAATTCACCCTTATGCCTCAAAGACTCATAGGTATGCGTCAAAGTTGGAAATGGAATTAACTATTTTCTGAGGCTACAATTTTGTTTCCTAACCACGATAGCTGTCGTCAAAGAACGTCGATTTTTAATTCTTTTCTCTTCCTTTGTACCGCACTTTTGAAATTCTGTCATGTACGAGTACATGTTTTAATTAGTAGTTTGTTCTAGCAGTCTGAAATGTTACAAGCACTGAGGAATGACGGTTACAAGCCTTTTATCTGACTTGCCTCTTATTGTTTTAGATTCTAACCGCTTTTACAAAGAATACAATATGTTTTAAAAGTTTCACCAAAATTTGTAATGAAAATTACACTGAAACAACATTTTTAATTAAAAACAACAAGAAAAAAATTAATAAAGTACGAGTTCTGTCATCACTCTGTGTCTATCAACATACTTTCAGTAAAAGTTTTTACTCAAATACGCTATTATTAGCACTATTTAATCGTCGTATGAACATAAAGCTACCACATTTCTGCTGTGAAGAGTCGGCAAGAAACTCATAAATTATATCTTTTTATATTTGGTTAAGTAAGCTCAGTACGTAAGGAACCTTCCTTAGCATTTAATATAAGATTATTAACATCAAACCAGTGAAGAATAGGCGATAGTGCACTGTTGATTTTGTCACAGCTTATTTTGTTTCAGTCAACCTTAAATAATAAAGCACGTGTTACGCCAAATTCTTATTCACTGGTTGTAATTATATTGTTAGAATTTCAAATAGGGCATTAATGACGGTATTGATCGTAATAGATGAAAAGGAATTTCTAATAGAAAAAAAGATATTTATAAGTATTTGACTCTTTTAAATCTGAATATAATATTTTTTTATGTAACAGGTAGGTACATATTTTTAATTTAATATGCTATCTGATTGCTCTATATCTCTTAGTTACAATCTTAACAGCTGAGGCCTGATAGCTCTAGATCTCTTAGTTACAATCTTAACAGCTGAGACCTGTCGTGGCGCTGCGGCACTAGCATGTGACTTTGACCGATAGGTTCTGGGTTCGATCCCCACTCGAGGAAATGAAATATTTAATATTTTCAATTTAGATATTTAATGTTACATTTCTTCGCTCTGGTAATAAGCGCGGTCTTGAGTTCCACCACTCAATACGCAATGCCTCAAATTCGGCGGAAAGTGGGAACGGAGTGTCTTAACACTAGGTCCCTAAGTTCCCTCTGCCTATCCTGCCTTGTGCGGGATACAGCGTAAACCTAAAAAAAATAGCTCACCATATAGCTTTAAGTTTAATGGTAAAGCTTAAAAACTTAACCCTTATAAATAGGACTTAGCCTGGATACAAACCTTAACATTTAAAAAAAAAAACTTTTAACTAGAAAGCCGGATCTTGATTCTGTTGATTGCTGCATACTACTCGTATATAATGATTGCCTCATACTATATAATTTACAAAGTTTGTTTCCGGACTGACTAACTATATTAACTAGACTTTTTCTTTAATAGTATTGTATTGTGCTTATTTACATCCATGGTTTTAATTCATTTTTAATTGCTACATAGTTCCAGTTGAAAATACTCGTATAATAAATACATTAGAACAATGTTGACTAAATAAGGACCCAAATCCTTGACCTTTTTTGGTTTTTTGGTGGTGCAAAAGCAATTGTCAATATGTACATGTTTTTTCTTATTTGTATTGAATGATGTGTGCATGGCAGAGTCACTCATAACTTCAAAACCGTTAAGGTCATTTTAACTTGCAACACAACAATGCTTATTTGTCAAAGATTTAAATCTTTTTTAACCTAAAATTTATTTTGATTTTATGAGTCTATGTCATTCTGCAGCGAGCTCGGTCTTAATCCATTATTATATTATTTAAATAACTAATTTGGATCTATTGTTTTTGATCAATCAATGAATATCAATGAATATATTTTGCTACATATCTTAGTTTTAGTAGTTCAGTAGTATTTATGTTTATATATTTCTTTGATTTATTATGGGATGAAAAGCTTATATTTTGCTCAACATATGAATACCCATCTAATTAATACCCATGGGTTATACTTTAGCTATGAAATATACAGGAAAAATTTTGGATATCAATTTACATGTTAATTATTTTATGTAATTATTATATATATTTATTATAAAAATTAGGAAGCACTTTTATTGTGTTTTTATAAATATGTACGGTATAGTTTTGTACATTAATGTATGTATTTATCTAATGCAATTATGTTTGTCTGCAACTAAGCCTCTGACTTGTCAAGTAAAATAAAACTATGTAAGGCTTGAGAACGAAGCTCACTATAAAAGTGAATTTGGTGTAATCCGATGTGAGAATAACTTATAATCTGTCCCGTTTATAGTCGTGCGCTTGTGTCCCTGCGCCAGTAAGACTGGAGCTCTAAACTGTACCGATTGTATGAAAGTAGTAATCTGTACAATGGTACACGCATCATCTTCAGGAGGTAAGGTGTAAAGTTGAAATTATATGTATATTTTTGCTAAGCTTGCCTATCTATTTTTCTTTTTCTTACCTTCTTTCGCTAATTACTTTGAAATATACATAAAATAAAATAAAATATACATTTTTAAGCTTTACACTGTGTATTACAGGAGAAATGCAGGATAAGGGAAAATACTGTTAATTATTATTGTTAATTATTATTATATAGGATAAATACGAGGAACACTCAAGTACCGCCCCATTCCTCACCCTCATTCCTGTGTACCAGAATTAAAATAATTTTATCCCCCAAATGAGAATTGAATCCACAATTGTCCTGTTTTCAGTCCAATATCTCGCTATGGCCTCTCTACTTTTAAAAAATTATAAGTTTACCAGTTAATTAGTTTACGCAGAAAAGTGTAACATATATGCTAGTCTTTATGTGAATCAAACGAATGTCTCAAAAAAAGTTATTAAATTTATGTAAATATTCTTCCGGAAATGTAAAATATGGGCTGGTAGATTTTAATGAAGGAGATTTTAATTTGAATTGGCCTTTGTTCATTTCGACGTATGCCCGCGGCTTCTTTTGTTTGCACGAATATTATTAAGAAGTAAAAAGTTTATCACCATGTAGTTCATTCATCACAAGTTTAGTAGATCAAGTTGGAGATGCAAGTTCAATTTTCGTGAGAAAAAATTAATTGGATTTCCTCGCTCTGGTAACAAAACAGGGCAAAGTAACGAATTCTGTTACTAATCATGCAGTGTCTTGCTACCTACTAAGTACTGTTGATGGTAAGCATATAAGAATTATAAAACGATTCTGCAGTGAGACATTGTGTTTTAATTTTAAATATGTTTTCTTAATTTTGGTTGCTATTTATGAAGCTGACTATAAGTTCCTATACATAGAAGTTAGATGCTAAGAAAAGGAGTACGATACTACTATATTTAAAAAATCAAAGTTTTATCAAAATCGAATGAATAATGATTTGCAAATTCCGGAATCTAAGTTCATTTCATCGACAAACTCTAGCTGTGCACTTTCATAAAAAAATCCATCCACTCGCCACATTTCCGTGAAGCGGCCTACCCCCGGCAATATTTCCAGATCGTTACGACATGGGTACCTTTTTCAATAACCGCGTCTACTACCTTAAAGGCTTGCACCGCACCTGTAGCTCCCCTGGTTACACCGGGTCGTGGCCGGCGGTAATCACTCACCATCAGGTGACCCGTACGCTCGTTTGCCTTGTCTTTTATTTAAAAAAAGTTTCTAATTTTACCATCTATTACTTTTGGGTACCGATGCGCTTAGACAAAATGGTAAAATCATGCGACCGCTTGGTGAATAAAATTTTACAAAAAGAATACAATATTTTTTTATAGGCTTATTGTCCCCGACTCGACTTTGAATGTTCATTCGACTTATCAATATGAAATTAGATGTAATATCAAGCATCATCAAAATATGTTTTTCATAACTATGTTTGAGAATGTGGCGAATATAAATTCGAAGATACCTTGTGCATAGCTAGCTTAGAAGAAGTATTTAGAGAGCTACGCGACTGGGTTATATATAGCTTTTTCTTACAAATTATCTTCAAAACGCGATTATAATAGTCCTCAGTTTGTAAATCTTAAATAGCTTTTCGGGGTCGCACATAATTTATTAGTAATATATATTTATGCGCGACGACCGGTCGGTGCTCGCAAGGTATAAAGCTTGGACCGTGCCAACAGTCGCAACAACTGACAAAATTCGTAAAAACTAATTTAAAGCATAGAAAGAGACAGTCTTTCTGCCGTTCCGTACTAAGGTAAAGCTGATGCGAAAAATATAGAACACGCACAAACTCTAATATAAAGGACTGTATGAAGTAGCATATAATTTATTTTTCGGCATAAAATTTCCACGGATTCGGATTTACGTGGGAAAAACCACAGAACGGGGGTGAAGGGGCGAGAGTGGGCTGATTATATAATTATATAATTATAACTCTTTTTACCTGCTCCCTCTCTATATACGGTACATCTAACATATAACACATCAGTCTTCATATGTCTATATAACATTTTTGTATATGTTTTTGTTTTTTTTTGTAATATAATTTGCGGAGATGTTTTTAATTTTATAGTATCCATATAAGAAATTGATATTTTCAATGATCTGTTTAAGCAAAAAAAGATCGAAATATAGTACTGTTGATGGTTCATGTATCTAATACGTATTTACGTTTCAAACAATTACTTCTAAGCATTTCTAGTTTCCATGTGAAATTACTATTTGTGTTGACTTTACGAATACGTATTTCAATTTTGTAGCACCCATACAATATGAACATATATATGTACACATAAGAGGATTGCATTCTAAGAGCAGCCGAATTACATATTAGTTTTTGTTAATATATCTTGGGGGAGATGTTTTTAATTTTATAGTGTTTATGCAGGACATTGATATTTTTTTAATGTTTAAGCGTAAAGAAATCCATATGCAGTACTGTTAATGGCTTTTTAACATTAGTGTCTAGACACTCCATTTTCTTTTTTTCATCCTTATTCTTGCGTAGTCATTAAATTGCCCAGAAAATCATACAATTTGACATATCAAACTCACTTACCACTATATCAACAATATAATATGTGAATACAATAATTTTGTAATTTTTTTAAGAATATTTACGCTTTTTTCTACCGAATTTAATATTGGTAAAGTGGATTCGTCAAAAATAATTCTATAAACAATATTTCTTACTCACTTCACGCTTATGCTGTTTGTAGCAAGACGAGAGAACCTAGATTAGAATATATTATCTATAAAATAAAATACAATTTCTGTTGATGTATATACTTTTGTTATTGACATAGTGTCATAGAATTCTTAACCGATACCTGCTACCTACCAGCGTGATGTGTTCTGAGATTCCAATAAATGCTTGTATATAGTCACTGGAAAATTTTATTATGATCGATCCAACTCCGTGTAGGCTTTGGTGTGGTGGTCTAATATAGTAGACAATGTAATTTTCATGCATTGTCTCCTTACCTTAATTAATCTAAGAATGTTTTTTTTTAGCTTCACGCTGTATCCCGCACGAGGCAGGGTAGGCAGAGGGAACCCGGGAACCTTGTGTTAAAACACTCCGTTCCATTTCTGTTTACCAATTTCCGCCGCGTTTGAGGCATTTGCGTGTTGAGTGGCGGAACTCAACGCCGCGCTTTGCTATATTACCAGAGCGAAGAGATGAAACATTAAATATTAAAATTGAAAATACTAAATATTTCATTACCTCGAGTGGGGATTGAACCTGTCGGTTACAGTCACACGCTTGTGCCGCTGCGCCACGACAGGCATCAAATCTTAGAATGTCTTCAACATATTTGTTGTTACTCGTATTCTAGCTTTTGTAGGAATTCATCTTTTATAAATATCCTGGTGTTGAGGTTTGGTATTTCGATACTATTTTTTTTAAATTAGTCTACAATAATATTTAAGCCAGACTTTACATATATTTTATAAAACCTCAATACTTATCTGTGTATATACATACACACACAACAGAGTAATATGCAGTAGTAATATTATATGCAACTTTTTTACAAAAAATATATATTTTTTTTGAAAAAAAGTTGCATATAATATTACTTAACTTTGATTATATTATAAAGCCAAGTTTTTAATATTTTAGTTTTTATATAATAACCAAGCTTTAGCTGCAACAAGCTCTTCAATAAATAATAAGTAAATAAGATTATTTTGATAAATCATTTTATTTTAAACCAAATTATAGGAGCTTTCGAGTAAAATTCCAGCTTTTATTAAGAAAGAGAAGACTAAGGGGTATACTTCGGTCAATGAATCGTGCCCGATTTGAAATAAGTTTGTCTGTGATTTTGTGCCTTGCTTATTCTGAAAAAGACAATGAAAGGTACGAATAATTGTAGAGTATTTATTCTTCACAGCTTAAATTCTAAGATCTTTCCTTATTGGGAGCCACGACTCGAAAATCCTACTATTAAAACGTATTACTCTTTGTAAGGAAATCGAAGCCTATATTGTTAATAATATTACTCGTGCGAAAATTTTATCAGGGCGTTATTTAATTTTGTACGTTACTTCAAGTATTAAATTATTTACTGTGTTGTTATATATTGAAATATAATTATGAATCAATTATAAATGGAAAAGCAAGGAATGGGATGTTCGATTTGAATTAAATATGTAACAATCTCATTTGCCTCGCCTGGTACCGAACCACTCAAGAAGAGCTAAGATTTTTGCTACTCACAATGCCTCAATTCTGCGGTAGATGAGTACTGGATATATATTAATGAATAGGCAGTATCTTTACACTAGGTAGAAATTAGAAAACAATAGCCCGTATATATCTAAAAAAAGAAGAGAAGAAGAGGGATCTTAATTTTAGGTTACTCCAATTCCTAAATATCGTATACTTATTGAGTGGTGGAACTGAACGCCAGCTTTATTTAATAAACTGAGCAAGGAAATTAAAAAAATATCATTGTTCGATCATTGGGTTAAAAAATACATGCTATATTTTTATTATTTCATTATCATTATGAGCGTCATATAGTCACAAATAAAGCGCGGTGTTGAGTTCCGTCTTTCAATTCGTAATAACTTAAGAATTTCGTCGTAAGTGGAGAATGGAAACGTATGAGAAAGGCATTTAAGTTCCCTCTACCGTACCGAAATATATGAACAAAATGATGTGTAAATAAATTTACTGTCCAATATATTAATGTTTTCATTTCTTCGCTCTGGTAATAAGGCAAAGCGTGACGTTGAGTTCCGCCACTCAACACGCAATGCCTTGAAATTTGGTGGAAACTGGGGAACAGAAGTGGAACGGAGTTTCTTAAGACTAGGTTCCCAAGTTCCTACCCTGCCATGTGCGGAAATATATATATATATATATATATATATATATATAGAGGCCTGTCGTGGCGCAGCGGTGCAAACGCTGCCTGTAACCGACAGGTTCTGGGTTCGATCCCCAGTCGAGGAAA
>JAXGGP010000028.1:10443776-10461908 GCA_035584415.1 Eueides aliphera
TTTCCAATTCGAACCAGTAGTTCCTGAGATTAGTGCGTTCAAACAAACAAACTCTTCAGCTTTATATATTAGTATAGTTTTCAATTCCTCGACTGGGGATCGAACCCAGAACCTGTCGGTTACAGGCATAACTTGTGCCACTGCGCCACGACATTTAAAATGGTAGTAGAAATAAGCTTAAAAAACGTTGAAAAACTACAACAATTCAATCTTTAAATATAACTAAGGTACTTAAGCTGTTACAAAGAAACCTTTTATCTTCATTCGTTTTCTTTTTAACGTTCCATTTTCTTCCCCTACATCTGTCTGCAGTCAATGTGCATTAGCGAAGTGCTATTTGACATGAGGCAATTAAATCATAACTTAAACATAAAAAAATACATATACTCGTATAATTTAATAAATAATTAAGTATAGAATATGAACCCACGCCTCTGTCAGTTTGTATGTAGGCTCTTTGTATAAATATTACAGTTTTTTTTTGCCATATCATGAAAAATATAAATTAATTAGAGTTATACTGTATATTGGAGAAAAGTGAAAAATGAAAGCTATCCTGTTTTAAAAAAAATAAGCAAAACTAATATTAATATATCTTTTTGTCAACCAAAAGTAACTTAAATGCATTTTTTTATATCCATTCAGATTGTTCTAAATCTGAATATATATCATATAAAAGATTATTATTGTTATTCGCTCTGGTAATAAGGCAAAGCGCGGCGTTGAGTTCCGCCACTCAAAACGCAATGCCTCAAATTAGGCGGAAAGTGGGGAACGGAAGTGGAACGGGGTGTCTTAACATCAGGTTCCCAGGTTCCCTCTGCCTATCCTGCCTTGTGCGGGATACAGGTGAAGCTAAAAAAAAATATTGTTTCTTGAAGTATTGCTTACAAAAAAGGGCAGGCCCTGAAATATGGGAATCTAGTACACATAGACCGTTTCCCACTTTAGCCCGTATTTTTTATTCTTTGAGTGATGACTGTCGGAACTCAACACCGCGCTTTTGATGAAATTTATTATGAATGATCAAAATAAAACATGAAATATCTAACATTTTAATTCATTAATCGCCTTATTAATTTATTGTCCATCAGTATTATCTATACATCATTTTCGATCATCCGCAATAAATTATTCTATCAATCGGTTCCTATTAATTTTAGATTTTAATTATTATTAATAATTAAAACGAATAGTTTGCTTTGGAAATTGGGTTATGTTATTTTAAGTAGGCAAATTAAATTTATTCTCATACAATTTAAATGCTTTCTTCATTCACGTCGGTGTTTTTAACGTTAAACTGCTTTTTCAGCTTCACGTCGTATCTCACACACGGCGATGTAGGAGGAAAAAATTTGGGAGTCCCATATTAAGGCACTCCATGCCATTTTCCACTTTCCGTTGAATGTCTCATAGGCTTTGCGAAATAAGTAGTGACCATGAATAGCCTTTACTACAGCATTAATGCACTATTTCTTTTAGTACCTATAGTTGAATCATAATGCTTTCCATCAGGTGCCCCAGACGTTCAGACGAACAGAGCAAAAGTAGAGCAAACACACAAAGACTTTAAAAAATATAGATTTGTTTTCTATTAGATTTATTGGTAATGCGTTTCAAACTCAATAATTTTGTTAAAACGTAATTGCGTAATATCTTATAGTTTAGCTGTACCATTATAGTAGTTGTTCTATTTTTTATATTTTAACGTAAAATGCTAACCACGCTCAATAACTTTTGTTAAAGCAGCATTACAATATATCTTATAATTAGGGCGGACTGTTATGTTACGGTTGTTTATGAGATTGGAATACCTGATATTTCGTAATTTTTTATACCTTAGTACATCTGGACCCCTTCGGTTCTGCAATACAGGTGGATGTTTTTGAAAATAACGACAAATAGGAAAAAGATATACAAACAAATAAATTCATAAATGGACAAATAAATAGACAAACATATAAACAAAAAATCAAAAAAATATAGAAATAATAGATTTATATTCTATTGGTTCTTTTAAGTAATTTTTTTTTTCATAAATATAAAATATATATAATGTACAGACACAGTCAGAATGAGTATGCAAGATTTCCCGTACTAGTGTACATAAACACAAAATAACACGTCATGTCAAATAAATAATTGTAACAAGTGGTTAAAAATATTAAATTATCGTTACGTAACGTTTTTGAAGCAAAACGATTTCATCGAAGGAAACACTTAGAGTTGAACAATCCAGCTTTATACACTTTTGGCTTTTATGTTCGTTTCGTTCATGCCGTTTTTATGGAGCATCTACCTTGAATTACTGGCCACTTTAAATAGATTTTTTCTCATAGCCTTCGAGGGTAACCGCTTAGGAGGTTCTTAAATATTTTTATGTACTACTTTTAGCACTTTCCGCCCAATTTTTCAGACCTTTCGTGTTGAGTGGTGGAACTCAACCCTGCGTTTCTTCTCTTGTCACCAAAGCAATGAAAATAAACAAAATTTCTGTTTATATTATTATCACACACGCATGAAGTTGATTGTGATTTTCATTGGTTTTTGCTCTTGTTTTAATTATTTTTATATGTTTTTTCATATTCTCACAAATTATTAAATTTCTGCTTAATTGATATTATTATTCTTAAATAATGGTAGATTTCAAGAAATTATTATTTTATTATTATTATAGCTTCACACTGTATCCCATACATAGCAGGGTAGGCAGAGGGAACCCATGAACCTAGTGTTAAGACACTCCGTTCCACTTCCGGTACCCACTTTCCGCCGCATTTGAGCCATAGCGTGTTTAGTGGCGGAACTCAACGCCGTGCTTTACCTTCTTACCAGAGCGAAGAAATGAAACATTAAATATTTAAATTGACAATATTATATATTTAATTTCCTCGAATTTTAAGAAATTAATTAACATTTACTTACCAAAATACCAAAACTAAAAGCACTCACATTAATTTTTTAAGAACATTTATAATGTCACTTGTTAGATATTATTAAGATATTTCTTTATAAATCACTTCTTAATTTACATAAACACAGATAACGCTGTGATGGTCCAAATAACAGAAAAAATGAATCAAATTAAAAAAGCCATTACAAGCCCTTGTGAATCGTCAAGTTACATAGCAATGAAAGAAGATATATAGTAAAGAAGCTACCACCAGCTCGGAAGGCGGGCCTACTAAGAATAGCTGGCAAGAAACTCAACAGTGGCTATTTTCAAAATATTAATTAAAGTAAATATATAACATAACATAGCTGACCTGAGTCAGTACTAACAGCATTTAATCCCACGCATGCTTATCATGGTAATTAACATATTGTTAATTTTTAATTTTCACTTAACTTTTTGAAGCGGCAAATTTAAAATTATCGGTACTATTAAATTATTCACTCTTATAAGAATTCAACCTACTACAGAAGACTTTATGCAGGAATGTCAAAGAGCCTAAGATATGCTAATATGTTCATCCTAATGCGGGATGCAATTTCTTTTATTTTTCTTATTTTTTGGATCCTAATCTCTTTTATTTTTTTAAATAATTTTGGCCGTCAATGCTTACTTAATATATTATAATTTAATAAAAGCTCAAATTGATATTTATTTAGTATTTTTATACCTAAACAGTAATCTACATAGATATATTCTCTCTTCGATTACTCCTTTTTTTATTCAAAAATTCTTTATTCAAAACGTATAAAAATGAGGACATATTAAAATAAAAACAAAATACCAATTCTCTCGAGAATAATTGGTACAAAATTTACCCACAAAATTTAATTCATACGTTAAACTAGCCAAGTTGAAACAAGTTATGTAAAAGCTTGTAAAAACTGAATGGCAAAAGTTAAACACTTTGCTTGGTTTAAATAAAACGATTTATAACTAAAATTAAATTGTAATCTATGTTTTAGTTTGACCAGTTATTTTTTGTTTTTGTTAAATTAGTTTTTATAGTATTAAACAACCAATAATTGCAATAATCGAAAAAAATGTCCATTTCATCTTCAAGCTCTTTAATTGCTGATCTGATTTTGATTAAACATGACTTAGAAATACTACAATGAACAAGGGCTTTAATAAATCCGTACGTTCATAAACTTTGTATTCAAATGATTTTTTTTTAATGTCATACAAAGTCATGATATAGAAAGTGTGGCGTTGAGTTTCGACACTTATAAGACAGTGTTTTTAATTGGGAGAAAAGTGGATCATCGTAGTAAGTAAAAAAAGATACTCCGTTTTTATAAAGACATCTGTTCCTATAATGATAATTTTGTTTTCAATTTTGAAACACAATGATGCTTTATTACTGGGATCAGCTAATAAAAATACTCAATACTTTAATTCCTTAAGTAGAAATAGAACCTATAACCTGTCAGGTTTACCGTCCAACGCCTGCGCCACGCAGGCTTCCGTCGGCAGTGCTTTAAAGTTTTAAAATTTTATGAAGACAAGTGCGTGTAATTTTTAATTGATTTATGTGTTGGTTGTATTAAAATTTTTCATGATCCCCTAAAGAGTGATTTACCCGCACTCAAAATGGGAGATAAAACATCGTAAAATGGGTCATAATGAACCTGTAGGGACACAAACATGCGACTGCAAACTCACACAGGACAGGTTGTTGGTTCGATCCCTACTTGAGAATAAATAAATAAATATCAATGCAAAGCGCGGCGTCGAGCTCCGCCACCGAACTTGCAAAGCTAATTCGGCGGAAAGTGGGGAACAAAACCCAGTGTTTTAACACCAAATTCCCAAGTTTTCTATGCCTACCCTGCCATATGCAGAATGCAGGGTGAAGCTGATTATGCCTGAATTGTATATATATCTGTTTATTTTAGTGTCTCAGTACTATCAATTCGAAGATGTAAGGAGGTTGTATACGATCTATTCACACTCAAAATTATGATAACTTAATGCATTTAATGTAGCAGTGTAGTAGTATTGAACGTATCACAGCTGTTTGGAAACTTTTCAACTACGCTAGATATTTGGACACAATGTGTTCAGACAGTGACTGATGCGACACTAAGTATAGTGTCACTAGAACTTTTGCTATTAGAGACACTCGACAATACACTGTGCTAGTGTGTACTGCGTAAAGTGTCGTTGTGTATTTATATTTTTACCTTAGTCATACAAAGAAATTTAGTGTAAATTTTCTATTTTAATATTTTGTAATCTTTTTTTGTTATTTATATATAATTATGGATTAATTAGTATTTTGTGTTAGTTTCTCGAATCCAATATCTCGTAACAAAAACCATAGAAAACCTAATATAATAGTTAAAGTTCTGAACTCAACGCCGTGCCTTATTTTGGCAAATAGCCTAAATATACATAATTTTCGGTACCAAGACTTCATAATCACTAGAGGTGCAGTATGACAGATATTATGCTTTAAGTGGCAAAACTCTTTTGTTACCACAGAAAGAGAAAAAATAAATAAAATTTATTCACTCAATGGGAACTCACAACTGTCTCGTTTGCGGTAGCACGCTATGCCATTGCACCAAGATGATTTCTTATATACTTAATACATTATTATTCGACGTTAAATAAACTAAACTGAACAGAGATAAAAGAAACTTGTTCTTGTTCTAACTAAATTGTTATACTTTAAGGGAAAACTTTAGAAAGAAGGATTCGAAGCGCGCAACTTTGTGACACGACGGTGAAATCGTTAACGCTGTATAAAAAACTTGCTTTTTTTAGAGTTTACAAGTGCTGAAAGAAAATCACTATTTTATGAAATATCAGAAAATGCCATATATTTTTGCAAAAGATAAACGCGATGGTTGTAAGTATATATAAATATGATGTAATATTTTTAAGGAATGTCGTGGCGCAGCGGCACAAGCGTGTAATTGTATCCGACAGGTTGTGGGATCGATCCCCACTCGAGGAAATGAAATATTTAATATTTTCAATTTAAATATTTAATGTTTCATTTCTTTAATCTGGTAAGAAGGCAAACCACGGCGTTGAGTTTGCCACTCAACATGCAATGTCTCAAATTCGGCAGAAAGTGGGGAATGGAAGTGCAACAGAGTGTCGTAATACTAGGTTTTTAAGTTCCCTCTGCCTATCTTCTATGTGCGACATACAGCGTGAATCTGAGTAGTATTATTTTGATTTTCTTGCTACAGAACATGACAAAACGCGGTGTAAAAATTCGCAGCTTAATATAAAATGTCTTGAAAACCGTTGAGACTGCTTTTGGTGAATGGAGTGTCTTAACACTTGATACTCTTTGCATGTTCTGCTAGTATATGCGAAATCAGCATAAAGAAAAAATAAATATTGTTAGTATTTACAAAGAAGCTAAATGTATTGATTCGATGGAATTTTCCAGATCTCTTTTGCAATTCAAATTGAATTAAGGTGACTCGGTAATATCCCACTGCACGGATCTAATCATTAGAAGAGGAAACCGTGAACGCTAATACATTTATTTACAACTAGCAACCCTCTTGCGGTTTCGTCCACTTGAACTACATGATTTATATTATTTTCTGCAAGATGATTATGTGATTATTATAAAACTATAGTATTTTTCTCAGCTTTACGCAGTATCATTGCAGAGGTAATTTGGGAACCTAATTTTAAGAGACTCCTTTCCGTTTTCCACTTTCTAAAGTGTTAAGTGGCAGAACTCAACACTGCGCTTTATCTTGTCTCTAAAAAATAAAAAAATAAATATGTAATTCGAAAATATTAAATATTGCATAAAAATATTGAAAATATTACATTTCCTCGAGAGACGATCGAACCCACAAACCTATCGCGCTTACAGTCATGCGTTTTTGCCCCGGTGCCACGAGGCCAGGCCTGATATGCGTATTTATATAGAAAAGTAAAGTAAAGTAGCAATTATTTATAAAAATTTTGTAGAACAAAGGGAAGCCCGCCAAAATTCAACAGTGTCTGCAGACATACAGACAATAACACATAAGTTTTTAAATATCACCAATAATATTTTATCTTATATACCTTTTATGTACAAGCAACGGTCCGTTATGATTTCATTATAGTGTAGCGACCCACCCGCGGCTTCCCCCGCTTTATTTTATTTACTTTGAATTGTCACTTTTAGGATAAAATCTTTATACAGAAATTAAATTTAAAATTGACGTAACGTTTTTAATAAAGCCAACATTCAATAATGTTAAGGAAATGACGCTAATATACCTATAATAGTGAGAACTGCATTTAAATCTAGTTAACTGTTCCTGAGATTAGCGCGTTCCAACTTATTATTTCCTCGGCCTGGTAAATAACTAAGAACTAAATATCAATATACCATACATAGTATATTATAACCAATTATAAAAAAATTAATTTTAAATAAGGGGCGAAGCCGCAGGTTGAAACTAATCAAGACCTAAAGCAGTATATGAAAAAAGTACTTGAGCTTATAATTTCAGCAAAGTTATTACATCGGGCCTTAGAGAGACAGACCTTATCGTATAGGCTATTTTAATATTCATGAAATACAGGTTTACAAGAAAATTACGTTTTAAGTCATATATAGTCGAAATATTTTAATGATTTTCTCTTAAAAATTATTTTTTTGCTTAAACAAATTGTTGAACCAAAAGCCGGATTTTATAGTCCTATCTATCATAATCGTACAAGTACACATACCCATAGCCAAAGGTCATCGGCCAAAAACAACGAAACATCGTAATGTAATGATTTTTTAAGCTTTACCCCGCACACATGGCAGCTTAGATAAAGGGAGCTTGGGTAACTAGTGTAAAAACACTTGGTTTCGCTGCTTTCGACCAAATTGACAGGCGGAACTCAAAACCGCGCTTAGCCTGGTGTCTGGCCAGAGCAAAGACATAAGAAGAGACATGAATAGTCATTTATATCATTTCGAGTCCTACGTAACCCGTTAAGATGGGATGGGATCAGGCGAGTATATCCATTATGAGACTGCCTCAGGTAATAAAATTTCACTTTAAAAATATTGAGCTTAATCTTACTTGCACTTAAGATCTTTAAATAGATTAGCTCGAATATAGGAATATAGACAAGCTCTGTTTATTTTACACGTTGTCAGTGGAACAGCACGTGCATTCATCATTACCTAGGTAAAGTAAAGGACAATAAAATTATTAATATTTCATAAGTTCCCTGGACCCCCTCCTATGTATTTTCTATATTGCTGAGGTATTGAATACGATGACTTTTCTTATTATAATATTTTTCTCGTCAAAATTTACCAAAATGTACAATATTATAGTTAAAATTTTATCATTTGGTTGAATAAATTTTAGCTTTAGTGTTTGGTTTGAACCTGCTTATCTCAATAGCTAATTTAAAAGGAAAAACCTGTTTCGACATCCAATCCATTTAAGGAGTAATGCGCATATGTTACACAACGTTTATAGTTTCGACATAGTCCACTATACGTACGGTCAGAGTTATGCACTTAGAATATCATCGGCTTAGATTGTAAGCCTGCTAAGAGCCTATTAAGCAAATCCTCATCGGGTAAACCGTGTTTAAAAAGCTATAAGTGGTAAACAGAGTGGTAGTATAAATTGGATCTGCCTCAAATCAGCTTAGCTCCTAAATGAACGTGAAAATTCACTTTGGTTCATTGTAATCAAATAATTTGTTCATCACGAAAGTTCTTAGCTATACTTTCAAATACTAACCAATATAGCCGCGTGATTTAGCCGCGTGATTCCGGCTTAGAATAGGATCACCCTAGTACTGATGATTTCGAAGTATGTGTGGGAGAGTCACATTATCAGCAATGACAACACGCGAAGGCAGACTCGACCGGATCATTACCACCCCCGGCATTTAAAGACGGCGTTAAGTAGTGGCCTTGGTCACTGCGTTTCGCATTGACTAATGTCGGGCTCCAGTGCCCATACCAAACCCTCTCTGGAATTTAAAACGGCACTAAGAGATAAACGACTCCAGGTTCCCCACCAGCATCTCCGATGCTGGGGAATCCCTCCCTAAGTGTTCAAACTCAGGCCACCCATCGAATTTTGGGGAGGACACAGTACCGCGCATTTTATAAGGTAAACAAGGCGTACGTTCCACGGCAGCCCCTGCTACTCTCAACGTTGATTTTTATAACATCAGGGGCCTACATGAGACATGATGTGAGTTTCCGTCGTCTAGTCAATTTTGAAAGTTGGGGCCTGTCTACCATCTGGGTCCGCGTGTATATGGACGACTGTGTCCGAATCTACACATGCTTTTACAGGTCCCATAGTGATAACGCAAAAACGGATAGGCTCATGGAACACCCCGAATTTTCTAATCGCACAAACAAACTAAAATATCAGCTACGTCATTTGGACACGTGGCACTCTACTACTGTGCGGTTTCGAAGGAATTTTCATCCTCACGCTACGCTTCTGTGAAATGGCTTAGCCGCGGCAGCATTTCCAGATCAATACGAGATAGGTACCTTCAAAAAGCGCTTTTAGCTCCACCTTTAAGGCCGGCAACGCACCTGTAGCTCCTAGGTTTTATGTAGGGCCGTGGGCAATGGTGATCACTCACCATCAGATGACGGGTACGCTCGTTTGCCTTGTCTTTTCAAATTTTTATTTTTATTTTTCTTTCTTGCTTTTCCAGCTTCACTCTGATTCCTGCACATGGCATGGTAGACAGAAGAAACTTGGATACCTAATGTTAAGTCACTCCGCTCCACTTCTGTTCCCCACTTACGCTTCGCACTTAATTATTTTTTTTATTACAATTTATAACATGTTTTGTGTTCTCTAGTACACAACATAAAATAAAGATTGATTGTTATTTACACTTTCCAATAGTATAGTAATGCAGAGAAGTGTATAACGACAAAACAGATTTAGCAGGTAACCACTAGAGTGTACACATACCATATCGTCTTAGACGCTAATATGGTATGTGTCATACATACACAACGAGCAGTTATTCCCATAGTAAATAAAGAGACTGCTTAATACTTTAAGAAAACCACTTTCGTTACAAAAAGCTTAGTGAGCCTAATCAAAAACACATCAAGTGAGGCGAGTCGAAGGTAATCGAGATGAGGATAAACGAAAAATCATTGAAGGTATCTGTGAATTTCAATAGTTAGTAAATCTTAAATTAAGGTAGGTTACAAGTTCATTTTACAGAAAATATATATTTTTAATACTTTTTTAAGATCAAGTTGTAGCTAGCATTTAGCATGTAGCAGTAGCTACATAATATTTATTTATTTCTGTATTTACCTTCGCGCTATTTCCCTCACATGGTAGGGTTGACAGAAAGTCCCTTGAGCAACTAGTGATAGGATACTCTGGTCAGTTCCCCTCTTCCCGACAATGTTGAGGCATTACGTGTTGAGTAACAAAACTCGACGCCGCGCGTGGCATTGTGACTATAGCGAAGAAAATTAAATTATTAAATATTTAACTTCGTCGAGTGGAGATCGAATTCAGCCGTTCACAGTCACAAGCTAGTGCCTTTGCGCCAGGACAGGCGATACAGTAAAAATCTAAATTACACACACTTCTAATTGAGTCATCATCAGGATTATGAAGTTTCATTTTTATATGTAGATTAGATGACAATATAATGAATGATACCATCAATCGGATTGTTTTAATTTGATAGTAAAATGTGTATGACATTTCTGATTTTCTTTTCTTAAGCTTATGATGAAAACATGCGTAGGTCCTTATGAACATGAATTAAATATAAATATTAACACAAAATTTTTATTACTTTGTATATTCAAAAAAAATGTCCACATATTAAATTTTATTTGCACTCTTTAAGTTAAATACATATTATAATTACTCAATTAGCGATTATTTACAAATATTTAGGTACTACCACACACGCTTAGGCCGATTAAGCCTCTTTATTGCTTGTTCCGCGATCTCGTTTGCACGCCCACGAAAGGCGAAACGTGACAAGAAAAAAGAGGAATTTATTACATATTAAAGAAAAGATCGGTATTATAAGTATACGGTTGAACTTTTTAATATTCGAGGGGAGGTTCACGTAAAAAGCACAAGACCTCCCTTGGGACGTATATACTGCGGCTGATGACAGCTGACATGATATATAACAACTAAAGGATTTCTCTTCATTCAGTTTTCTTCAATTCTTCTTTCTCCTTGAGAACGCTTGGAAAGTAAAGTCATTTGTTAAAGTTCCTGTATGTCCATCCGCTATTCATTTCACGTCAAAAATGTTAGTGTATATTAGAAAATTTTCACTCAATTAGGTCTTATAGGGCCTTTTCGGCCGTTAAATAAAATATTAGGGTCAATATTGTAATTCAATGGCAGGTTTTATTATAAAATCTTAGTAGGAATATATATAGTTCAAGTACATTTCCCAAAAAAATCTCTTTTTAGCATTTGAAGTTAAACTTTATAAATGTCAATATTCATTCTGTAAGTTCATATTTTTATTTTTTTGTATACATTTATTTTTTGTATACAAAGGTTGGCTGGTACTCTAACGTTAAGACTCTCCGCTCTCCACTGTCTTCTGTTTATTTTTTGAAACATTGAATTTAAATAGCAGAACTTAACGACGTTCCTTATCGTTATTACACGAGCGAGAAAAACGAAATATCATAATAATATAATAAAACACAATTAATTTAGCTATCAAAGTAAATAAAAATAATTGTGTATTATTTAAACTAATTACCATCGCAGTTAAAAATAACAGTGCTACTGCCACATTTTCCAGAAATTAAAATGGAAATTGATTAAGGAGAACAGTAATTTTTGCCCAAACACCATACATTAGAAATGAGGCTTTTTAAGAGTCTAGTCTAGATCAAATTACTTTGCCGTTCCTTTTTTACAAGCAATTTAAATAAATAAAGTACTTTAAATATTACATATTCAGATTTCGCGTTTAAAACATGGCCAAACCTCCTTTTTCAATAAATTAATAATTATCTCTGTATACGTATGCTATGTGCTATTAAAGTAAATAAATATGAAATAGACGCAAGAGTAAGTTTAAACAAAAGTCGGCCAAGTGCGAATCAGGATTTCTTATTATAGGGTACATATAAAAACGGCAAAATATTATGTTATTGATTTTTTTATTTATCGTTATAGCAGCATCAGAAATAAATTTGTGAAAAATTTTAACTATTATATTTAACAAGATAAAACCATGTAAGTAATATTTAACAAACTATGTAGGTAATATTTAACCCTTAATAGGTAACCCTAAAAAGTTAAATAAAACTATACAGATAATGAAACCGTTTAACATAATTGGACACGTCCTATAATAACAAGAGATACGGTGCCTGACCTAAATTATATCTATCTAGTATATCGTTACTTACTTCACACTATATAACACCCTAACAAATGCTTCAATATTGTTTAACTAAGATATATAAAATAGATTTATATTACAAAATATTTAGATAATTAATGCTACCATGGTGAAGGATCACAAGCGTGACCACTGGCTGTGGATTCGATCAAGGAATATCGTATTATTATATTTTAAATTGCTTTGAGTTGGACCGTGATAATTGCAAGCGTTGTTTGGTTAAGGTGCACTCAGGTTCTTTAAGTTAAAAACGTCAATATACCAAAAAATTTAGAATTAAAAAAAACTAGCATGAGTTCTCTTTTATCAACAAGTAGTATGTAAAAAATATCGATATACTGTACAAATGGCGGATATAATCCAATCGTTGACAAAACGTACCATTTTGACATAAAATTTTATTAAAATTTAAAAATAAAATGGCTTTAGGTGGTTTTACACATAAATTATTCAGAAAATAGTTACCAAAATTTAAAAATATAATTTACCTTAGTGTTGAGCGCTCCCTTCTCTTTAAATATCTCGTTAGGGACGTCCCTATGGTCCTATACCTCTATGGACCCTCTGTGTTTTCACAAAAATAAAACCCATTTTCTATCAAGATTATAAGGGATATTTTTTTAGATACTCTTTAATAGGATTATTTCCAGTGTTTTTTATTAAATATATTAGCTCCATCAATCTTGACCTCTACAGTAACCTTTTTCTGGTTTATTAACCTTTTATCTCACGGTTCCCTAAACAGGATATACATTCCCTCTGCTACAAGCAAAATAAGAAAAGCGTGAAACTGACTTTTGCTTTGGGACTAGGTAGAAGGACGAAGTATTTTAACACTCAATCTATAAAGCAATCAGAAGGGGTAAAATTACAATATATAATATTAATAAATATCATAATAAGAGGCCTGTCATGGCGCAGAGGCTCAAGTAACACTGTAAACGCGATAACTCTATTTCCTTCGATGGTCCTCATTTACAGCGTTTTGATCCCCACTCAAGACAATAAATTATTTATTATATTATTATTTTCGCTCAAAAGAAAGCAATAGACAAAACGCGGCGTTGAGTTCTGCCAATCAACACGCAAGCTGATTTAAATAAATAGCTGACAAAAATAGGAGAATCACAGCTACTTACAACAACTACACTTCCGCCTTATCTTATTTTCAAGTAAATACTTCACGTTCAAGCTACAAAGAAACAAACTTCTTTAAAACTATTCTATAGTAGAAATATAGGCGGTCGTTTATCTCTTGTACAAAAGCATGCATCCTACAGGATTTCCGTTTGTTAAGACATATTATTTTGAGAGTATACATTAAAATGTTACATTACTTTTTATTTAGCGTTCAAGCTATTCATTAGCCAGTCATAGCGCAGTGGCACAAGCATACAACTTTAAACGTGATAGATCGTAGGTTCAATTCACACTAGTCGAGTGAATAAAGTATTTAATATTATCGTATCCTCGCTCTGATAACGAGGCAAAAAAAGTTAAAATTCAATATGTATTTACTACAATTCAATATTTTAAATTTTTTCTTGCAGTTTTGCCCGCTTGGCCCAATGGAAATAATGCCATGTTCTAAGCACTCAGGTTGCCAGCAGACACAGTGAGTGACAACGATATGTTTAGCAATGTGATGTGATACCTATTTTTTTTTAACTTTACGCATCTCACACGTAACAGGCCACGTCGCTTTACACTAACACTGAATTGGGATACTAGTGCATTTTCAGATTTGGATTTATTGCGTGTCGAGTAGCGGAAATCTATGTATATATAATTCTAAAACCAGAGCAAGAAAAAAAATGTTAAAAATTACATTTTTTCACGTGGGAATTGAATCCATAACTTGTAATTCAGAGGTCTGTCGTGGCGCAGCGGCACAAGCGCTGCCTGTCCGACAGGTTCCGGGTTCGATCCCCAGTCGAGTAAATGAAATATTTAATATTTTCAATTTAAATATTTAATGTTTTCTTTTCTTCGCTCTGGTAATAAGGCAAAACGCGGCGTTGAGTTCCGCCACTCAATACGCAATGCCTCAATTTCGGCGGAAAGTGGGTAACGGAAAGTGGAACGGGGTGTCTTAACACCAGGTTCCCGGGTTCCCCCGGGAATTTTTTGAGGAAAGATTAAACGCTCTAATTTTTATAATATTTTAAAAAATCCGCATGTTAATATATTAAGTACTATCCTTATGCATTTCATGAAGCTCTCTAACATTTTGAGAAGCATAAAGCTTTTAAACTTAACATTTAAGCTTTACACTGATACAAAGAAATATATAATTGTATGTCACATTCAGACTTTGTAAGTTTCCACGCCAGAGAATATACAAACAATTAAGTTCAGTAATTTTAGTATGAGATAGTTAATGTTGTTTTATTTAATTATCACTGCAATATAATATTTAGACATAAATTATATTAATTTTTATAAATCCATCAAACAATAGGAAAGGCTGTAGTGTCTTAACACTAACCTCCCTTGTTCCCTCTGCCTTCCCTGATGTGTGCGAAATACAGTGTGAATATAAAAAAATATATTTGTCAATTTTTTATTTTATAAAATCAAACCATTGCTTTTAACTATATATATTTTCAATTTATTTAAAGGGAAATGACAAAAAATAAGACGAATAAATAGTAATATGTACCTTGTAGTGGAGGGTAGTTGTATAACAGACAGAAGTTCAAGCTGAAGCTAGATATAAGTAACGCCAATACTTAATCTAAATGATACTTTTTTAGCTTCACGCAGAATCCCGCACTTGCTAGAGTAGGCAGAAGGAACTTAGGAACTTTTATCGCAAGACTATGCTCTAAGCCCCACTTTCTGCCGGATTTGACGCATTGAGTGTTGAACGCTTGTAGCCAGATTGAACAAATGAAAATGTTGAATGTTTTATTTTTTCGGGTGAGCATCGAACCCACAAACTGTCGCGATCACAAATACACACTTGTGTCGCCATTTAATTCTTTATCGAATTCATGATCTTACATTAAAACTTGAAGCAGGGCCTGGTACAGCTGACCTAGCTTTAGGCTTCAGGGGCACCTTTACAGTGCACTAATATTCGCCTTCGCCACTAATTAATAGGTGCTAACCACATATATAATTAAAATAATAATTAATTTATGAGACAATTAATTATCAAAATAGGTTAGCCAGCGAGAGTTTACCGAGCCAAGTCGCAACTAAGACTGCCAGTTTAATAAAATACGGACTTCTATATGAGCATCAACAAATAAGTTGTAAGTTAAAAAATTGAAAGTGACGACTAGTATTGCATAAAAACGTATAGATAATTTACAACGGCTATTATATATTATATATTATATTATTATATTGTATTACTTGTACAAGCCTTTCGTGTGATATTATTCCTATTGGTTACTTTTTAATGGAAAATAAAAAATTATTATTATTATTATGTTTATTCTCTTATCTTTTCTTTATCTCCCATTTACGGGGCTCTAAATTATTATTATTATTATTATGTTTCTCTTTTGTTTCTTTATTATTATTATTATTACTATACGCCATATTTATTGTTCTTATATGATTTTAAATTCAAAAGTAATGTCCTACAAGAAATGCTATATTCAGTACAAGACAATTATTGCTCAATTTTAATTTTTTCAACAAATATTTTGTTTATTCATATTTCCTATAAGTATGTAACTTTTTAAACATTTTTTAAGTATACTATCTATCGCACACCTTAGTATATTTAAAGAATTAAGAATCAAGGTACTCTCGTTCTCCATTTTCTCCCTGAACTCAAGAAAGTGCTGTTGAGTTACGAATTTAGCCACTGACATTTTGTTCCAAAAAAAAGAGAACTAATCTATTAAGTCAGTGAAGAAACCTTGCCAAGATTATTATATATGAAATTATGAAATCTACAAATAATTAACAAACATTTATTAGTGGTGGGTTCAATATTCACTCGGAAGGAAAAAAAAATTCTTTTAATTTTCTCGTTAACTTAATGAAAATAATAAAGCACGGCTGTAATTTTCGCCATTCAACACGAAATTCACGGTAATAGGGCGAGAAGTGTTTTCTCTCTGACCAGCTAAATCATATATTCAGCTAAAAAAATATGTACTTTTTTACTCAGCCTTTTGCTGTATCTCGCACATGGCAGTATAGGCAGAGGTAACTTGGGAAACTAATGTTAAAACACTCCGTTCCACTTTCATTCCGCACTTTCCCCCGAATTTGAGGCATACGTGTTGAGTGGCGGAGCTCATCGACGCGCTTTTGCCTTGTTACCAGTGCGAAGAAATGGGACATTAAATATTTAAATTGAAAATATTAAATATTTCATTTCGTCGAACGGGGATCGAACAAACAACCTGTCAGTTATAATCACACGCTTATGCCGCTGCAGACCATGACAGGCCTGAGTATTATTTTTTTACTTTTTCATTTTTGAAATTCAATCATTGGCTATTTCAAATTCACACGAGTAGAGGCAAAATGACTGTTGCAGTCAAAACCGCTAGAACGGTTGAAATGAAAATTATCCTTTGTATGCCAGTTATGATGTTGACACATTTCATTCTAGAAATAATTTTAGAATCGTAGTTCCCTTTTTAAAATCATTAAAGGCCTTTCGTGACGCATATACACAAGCGTGTGACTGTAAATGACAGGTTATAGATTGTAACCCTACTCGACGAAATGCTGTATTTATTATTTTCATTAATTTGCTCTGGTATCAAGGGATAACGCGGCGTTGAGTTCCGGCACTCAACGCACAATGCTCCAAATTCGAATGAAACTGGAGACTAAAACTAGAGACTAAAACAGAGTGTATCTACACTAAATCCCTAAGAACGTCTTTCTTCTTCACCTCTTCACAACAATTGTGTAACAGTCAAACAATTTCACATTATTATCTTACGAGAACAACCACCAGTTCTTAGAGGTATATTGTTCTAGTATTCTGTGACACATTTGGCACGTTTTAAGACAGTTGCCTGCATTTAATGGAAGAACGTATCGAACATATAAATGATTAGATACTCCAGTTAAGGTTCTATACGGCGTTGTAAAATACTTACTTACAATGTATCAGTTTAGTCTTTTATTTATTGCGAGAAATAGTTGAATAGAGCTAGCTTATAAGTGAAGAAAATACGTTTAATAAAAAAGAATTATATTTCAAAAGGAATTTGGGACCCTAGTGTTAAGACACTCCGTTTCATTTCTGTTCCCCAATTTCCGGCGAATTTGAGGCATTGGGTGGCGAAATTAAACGAGCGTTTTTACTTATTACCAGAACGAAGACATGAAACATTACATATTTAAGTTGAAAATATTAAATGTTTCATTTCCTCAAGTGAGAATCAAACCCACAACCTGTCGGTTACAGTTGTGCCGCTACACTGCGACAGGTCTCAAGGCCAGATTCCCACTCGAGGAATTGAATTATTTAATATTTTTATTTACGCGCTTTGGTAATAAGTCAAAGCGCGGCGTTGCCTTCCGTCACTCAACACGCAAAGAATTATATTTTGCGGAAAGTAGGGAACGAAGTGATTAACACTAGCTTTACAAATTTCCTCTGTCTGTTCGTCATGTGTGAGATATAACGTAAAACTGAATGAATGAATGTATGAGCATTCATTTGCTCAAACAATAGCGTAATTAAATTTTGTGTCAATCTATGGCAGTGTTGCCATTCAGATTTGGGCGGGACATCCCGATTTTAATTAATATTAAAATGCATGTCCCCTTTTTTGTAAATTATGCCATAAGCATATAATTTATATGTATAT
>JAXGGP010000028.1:10462008-10476029 GCA_035584415.1 Eueides aliphera
TTGGTTGATGCCTTTTAATAGTTTACTTAAAACTATTAAAAGGAATCAACCAACCTACTAACACTACTATAAACTTATACTACTATATACTATAAACTTACTATACTATATACTATAAACTTGTATTTTTATATATAATAGTTTTAAGTAAACTATTAAAAGGAATCAACCAACCTACTAAAAATCACTATAAACAGTTGAATATTGTATTTTTATACTGAAATGAATTGTTTTCGTTACGTAACAGCTTCAAATAAATAAAACCTTTCGACAAATAAAAATGTATATATTTATATGACATCTTATTTGTAGAAATAGAACCATGACTAAAATCATGACTATAGCCTCCAAAGTCAGACCTTATATGAGTATATTTTTTTCCTTCGTAGTCCTCATTTATCTAACGAAGTTTTTCGTTATCTGTATTATCTATAAAACTTTGAACTCTTATTTTTAGTTTCAAACTAAAAACTTTTGAAACTAAAAATAAGGGAACTAGGAATAAGGGAACCTAGTGTTAAGACACTTTCGTTCCCCACTTGCCACTCATTTCTGAACGCATTGCATTTTGTGTGTCTGACATTTGCCTCGTTAGCAATGCGAGGAACTGAACATTTTAAATATTTTCCCGCAAACCATTACATCATCGCTCTATTGCAACTTGGTCACGACAGCAATCTCAAATATTTACATTTTTTCAAAATGGAATCGAAAATAAAACTATCGTATGATATGGTTCTTTGATTATGGCGTTCCGAGTGTGCCAGTTGAGCACATATCGCTTCGCCAGTGCAACTTTCTATGGAGAATACACGAAGAAGGTTGTACAAAACTATCGTATATTTTATCCAGACACAACAATTTCACAAAACGTAAACCATTACAGTATCAAAATATATTTCTAGTTTTTTTTTGTTTTGTTTAACCCAAGAAGTAGACTTATATAGTGTTTGTTATGTAAAGCAATAAGGCATTTATATTATGCTTCACGAAAGCCGTAGCTGTAACATATTTCGTTACGTATAAATTTTGTTTATTTTTTACATATAAAGTAATATTTTAGATATAGAAAAAGCAAAAAGGTGACGGTTGAGCAAAATAAGAAATATTGAACGTATGTTTAGCTTCAGGCTGAATCCCGCACATAGTAAGATAGATGAGAGAACCTGGGAACATACTTCGTGTTAAAAGACTCCGTTCCCATAAGGACATTTTCGTTCCCCACTTTTCACAGAATTCTTGAGGATTTGGTTATTAAATGCTGACTGAGTGATGCATTTTGCCTTGTTAGCAGATCGAGGAAAATAAAATTGATAAGTATTTAATTTAATGTCCTCTTGAGTGATTAGAACTAATAATATGTTGTGTTTTTTAAAAAAATCGGTTTATGATCATAAAATATATTACTGGTGACGTTCGATAACTCAATAGAACTAAAAATGTTTGTCTATTTGTCTGTACGTTTGTCACACACTGGTCTCAGAAATAGTTTAATCGATTAAATTACAGTTTCTACTATTATATGTTTACATTGTTCTCTTAACGTTTAGTATTTTTTTTTTATTTCAATCGGCTTATAAATTGAAAGGTATACCATTTTACAGAATGTTGTTATACAAAATTTCCGCAAATATGTAACTCTTTTCTTGTAAAGGCTAAAAACTTTAAAGGGTAAAGTTATATAGGTAGAGAAAAAAAACTTTTATTGTTAATATAAAATGAAATGCAAGTTTAAAAACTAGTTAGTTAGATTGCTAGTGTACAAAATATCCAAAAAGTAATAGTTGAATTTGAAATTAAGACAATAATACCTATAGCTCCCAAACACCAATTTAATATGAGCAACAGGCAGAAATTCACCCAAAATGCTTCCTATCTAATATAAGATTAACTCACGTAGTTGATAAGACTGATAACGATCGTAGAATCAAAATTAAGCTTTTGAAGATCAATATTTGGGTCAACGCCTTAAATAGTACGTAATCGAAAACCATCGTGGGGCAATGATCAAGATCTTAATATAAACACGATGCTTGCGGGTTCAATCTCCAGTCGAGGGAATGATTAAATATGTGTATATATATGTATAGTGTGTGTGTGTGTGTGTGTGTGTTAGACAAAGTGCAGCGTTGAACCCCGCCTCAATACTCAAAATTTACACGCACTAGGCGCACTTACCAGCTTTACGGAATAATGATGAACTTCAAGCGATATTCAAATATTATACTTAAGGAATATTTAAACATACAGTCGCAGCTTTATAGGCAGAAGGCGAACTGGAAAACTCATGTTGAGACACTCGTGTTCCTCACTTTCCACCAAATTCTTAGGGTATTGTGTGATGTATTTAAATATTGTTTAACAAGTTTATCTCTTGCCAAATCGTTCTCAGGAATTTAGTTATTTTTTTATGTGGAAAAGACAAGGCAAGGCAATCTAGCGACGTGTCACCTGATGGTGAGTGATTACCGCTGGCCACCAGAGAAGCTACAGGTCTCCAAAGGCCAACATGCGTTGTTGGCCTTTGGAGACTTATCTTTGGGCACCGGAAATAAAAACATATATGAAAAAAATTGCAACAAGCCTATGAAAACTTCGCCGTATCTAGATAATAACTTACAAGGCACTCAGTGCTTCACCGTTGTTTTGGCAGATATAAATATTTGTCAGGTTCTGGGAGAACATTTTTTAGTAAATTAAATAAGTAATACCAACATTTGTGTATAAATGGTGTTAACGATTGTTTTATGAAGTCAAGAATTCAAAGTTTGTATTGTCGTCGTTTCATTTCACAAAGTCTACATTTTGAGAAAAGTATCATAATTATTTTATGAGAGTTATGAACCGCTAAAAAAAATTGTAGATGTTACAAAAGTGTTTACTTTCATTGGGATAAGTTTGTTTTTGATTTATTATCTTTGTTTTTGATCTCTTTCCGATTCGGTACAATATGCCTTAACCTTCTTTTTTACGAATACTTTTCAGAAGTAATTTTATTCCCAAAAATGTTTTTTTTTTTAGTTTATGGTAAGAAAAAGACTAATTGATAAACAAATTCCCAATTTTTAGGTCATACCATCGGTGAACGGAGATGGCGAAGATTCTTCCGAGCAGACAGTGATGAAGACACTTAAAGATTACGATCCACTATAAACTTTTTGACAGAATCGCAATGACGATGAAACTAAAATTAAAAACAGACATGAACTGTTGTGAAGCCCATGACGACCTAGTACATCCTCGGAAGTAATGTTCAGCCAGACGATTCATGTTGAACCAGACGATTTTTTTTTTTATGGAAAAGACAAGGCAAACGAGCGTACGGGTCACCTGATGGTAAGTGATCACCGTCGCCCACGGCCCCGTGTAACACCAGGGGAGCTACAGGGATATTTGGTTTCCCCGGGTATTGCTACTTATAACATAACTAAAACAAGGACGTTAATTATTTGTCCTGATTGACTGATAGGGAACCAAATAAAAAAATAAATTTTCTCTATAAATATTTTATTTTCATTTTTTGCCTTATTTTTCCTTGGCTAGTAATGCCGAAATATATGACATATAATTTTCTTGGCCACAAAGCAAAAATCCTGCTTTGTAAGAATTAAGCCCTGATGCGTTAAAATTTTTAATTTTTTTTAATGATTTTTCCACTAAGCCTTTGTATTCATTGCCATGTTTAAAACAAATTTCAAATTAAATAAGATTTTAAGATACCTACTATGCATTGAAAACATTAAGTATAGTTAATCTAACAGAACTTATTTATTTTTACTTAATTATTCTTTATTAGGCAATAATTAATGTTAATTTATAAGTTTGTAAGATACATAAAGTCCACATACATATATAAAGATATGGGCAATGAATAATTTTCCATAAAATGTAGCTTTAACACATTTCAAGCGACCTTTGCCTCAATACTAGAATTAGATCACAGTGATCTTTACAGTCACTACAAGATGCCCTCAAAATATTTATACCTAAATAAAAATCATAATAAAACGCGAAATCACAATAATAATGTAATAGATTTCTTATTTACAAAACTAACACGACCGCAATTTAAATATTGGTACATATTAGTTGGTAGAACCTTTTCGGTCAACGTTTGCGTTAGAGTAATCTCGTTGATACAAATTAGGGTGGCTTGTAATTTGGCTTACCTTAATTTCTTGGGTAAACAACGTCTAGTGTTATACATAAACTGTTTGATACCTCCAGAAGCCTCCTTGAACCGTCCTCAAAGGACTTCAAATACTGTAAGTGTTTATACAAGCATTCATTTCAAGTTGTGATTTGATAGGATTTATATAAAGTAAAAAACTCCCCATGAGCAATTTACAAAAGTTGACGCATTTAATGTGCAGGTTTACGCAATGATTTTGTATGAATTGAACTACAAATATAAGATTGTTTTTTATTTCATGTAAAGCCTATAAATTATACATTTATTATATTTTTATTTACGAACCAGCTACGTAACCGCTGACGGACCAAACTGATGGAACCTATTAGACTTTCCAATGTGTTATTGTTTTAATTTCCAAGTTTTCCATTGCTTAAATTTAACTTTATTAATTGTAATATTTTTTAGATCACTCTTTATTCCCACTTCGAGTAAGGCAGTCATTAGTTTTAAGATAGTTATTGTATTTATATAAAATTAGTAAATAATTAATAATTATTAAGTTTTTTTTTTCTCTCGATTACCGCAAACGTAATTAACTAAGTTTCATGTATATTTATCGAAAGTACTCTAGAAATTTTGATTATTTATTAAAAAAAAACATAGCAAAAATAATACATAAATCTATCGATTGAGTGATTTAGAAGCTGATTATTATGCTTTAAGGGCTCGAAGACCTGTATATATAGTTGATAATATTTTAGCTTAATACCCACACACAATCTAGAGATAAATTGTCAAGACGGACAGACAACAAAAAACTGATCGTACAAGGCTTTTCTATCTTACTTTTATTGTACGGAACCTTTAAAAAGCAAAACAGGACCTATTTTAATAAAAAAATAAATTTTTAATAAACAAGATTCTACAGAAAGTTCCAATATACAATTAAATAAATAGAATAAGATATATTTTATTATTTATATTATAATAAAATATACCTAGGGACGAAGGACGACGCTATATATAGGTAGTTTGCGCAGGTAGCCTTAGTAATCTTAGGACATTCTGCTTGATTTGGGGCATTATGTGCTGAATGGCGGTATTCAATTCTACACTTTCCTCAGTGACTAGAGCGAAGAAAGGAGCGAATAATATTAGTTATATCATTTTCTCGATTGGAAATAGAACCTACAACCTATCGTGCCTGTCATTTACAGTCGCAACTTGTAGCCATGCGCCACGATAGGCATTACAAGTAGATATATAGGTACGTTAATACAATTTGTAACTCAAAAAACTGCCCCAAACCCGACTAAGCCGAATCATCTAGGAAATCTCCTGGAGGCTACTTAATTAAACTTCTTCAAGCCCAAGATCACGGTTCAACTCGACTTTATTTGAACCGCTTAAGTTGAAAGCTCTTGAGTGTCTACGTATAGAGCTTAGTTTAGAACAAAATATGCTTAGAGGTCAACTTATAAATATTTGTTATTTCAACCCCTCTTCAGGCAAATGACAGTTTTAGTATGGTTATAAATTAAATGATTGTTACATTGTAATTATTTTAGGTATTTTTTTGGGATTTAATATGGAATACTTGCGTTTTTTTTATATTCATGCTGTATCCCGCACATTGCAAGGTAGGCAAAGGAACTTGAGAACGTAGTGTAAGACTCTTCTTCTTCTTACATGCACTTTCGTTCCCATTTTTTCGCCGAATTTTTTGCATTGCGTGTTGAGTAATAAGACTCAACAATACGTTTTGCCAGCGTTGATTCCACCAGTGTCAACCAGGTTGAAGATATAATAATATTAAATACTTCGTTTCTTAATGTAGACATCGAACCCACAATGTATTGCGTTTACACTCGTACACAATACATAAATAAATAATTTTGTCCAAATATATTGTATATAAATAAATATTAACAACCCCAGTGTTTCTTACAATAACAAAGACTATCAAGTAATATTTTGTTATTTAAAAATAAACCCTAGATTTAAACCTGAACCACTTCTTAGTTGGTCAAAAACGCTGTCCAAAATATTCTTATTTCACACGTAACGGGACTAAAGTAAACTTGTACCTTGTATAATAGAACCCTCTTGCTGAAGACAGGCTCTTTTGTCGAAATTTCTTTTAATAAATGATTATAAAATCTTTACTTTATATTAACGCACGTGTTTTTAGTCGGTAACTGGTTTGTTTAGGATCTGTGGCCTATGTTTTTTTTTATGGCATTTGTTGTAGCTTCAAGTTATATTCTGTGCAAAGCAGTGTGAGCATAGGGAACTTGGGAATCTATGGTGACCTAAATAGTAGCATCATATGGAATTTTTAAGTTATATAATATATGTTTAAATTGCAGTTAAGAAATTTTTTTTTTAACAACAATCATTTAACTCTTTAGTACTTCATAATTCTTTCTGCATTTAGTTTTGTGCACATTTTTTAACCGTTAATGACTATCATAGTTTGACGCTGCGCCTTGTCTACATAAGATTTCTATTCAGTGGGAACCGATATGGTCAAGGCTATTTTTACTGTTTTTAAAGTGTTATTCCACACTTAGGAATGACTTAGTGGTCAGAGCGCTTGAACGGTTTTCAAGAGGCGCGTTCATATTTTTATACGTTTTTAAATTTAGTATTTTTAAATTTAGTATGGTTAAGGCTATTTCTACGTTTTTTTAGCTTAACAGTGTATTATCCTTATCCCATTAAGGGACATTATCAAACAAAATGCGAAATGCTACGTTTACTCTTGCTTATTCCAGTATCGTAGACACTTTTCCTTATTCTTTCATAATTCATTTGCTCTAAGGATTCGCGATGAAAGTTTTGCCCGCAACGACCCCTTCAAGGACTGTGATGTTATAACATATGGTTGTATAGTTGTATATAGGGACCATATATATCATTAGGGACCCTCACCTAGTATACTGTCTCCAGAAGACGAGAAGTAGGTGGAGTTTAGTCAATATATAATCGATTAGAATTTTTATCTTATAATCACTATCAATCTTATCAAATAATTGTGTAATTCATATAAATTGAAATTCATTTGTATACTAAAAGCTTAAAATTTACGGGAGATTTGTCATTTACAAAACTGTCGGTAAGCTCCCAGCATCCGGAACAGGTGGACGCTAAGCTTGTCTTGACACCGACTTACCGAAGATTTCTATACAATTTCATAGTAATCAACAAATAAATAGACATCATTAGAGGTTTTCATTTTATGTTTTATAGCTTTCAAAAGATGGATTAAAGCAATAATAAACTAAATTGTACTATATAATTAAGATTTTTCAGCTTCGCGCTACTATAAAGGTAGGTAGGCAGAGGGAACATAGTGTTCAAAGATATCGTTTCCTAATTTCTGGCATTTTTTATTATTAGCAGAACAGAACTCACAACTATCGCGTTTACAGTCAGACGTTGTACTGCGCCCCGAAGGTCTTTTAATTTATCTTCATGCTATGTCCTGGACATAACCGGGCGCATAAGGTAGAGGTAAACCAAGAAGATAGTAATAAGACAATCCGTGGCCGATTAAAATACTCCCATTTCAACATTCTACGTAATTTTAAAGGCTTTGAATGTAGAGTGGTGAAACTCAACACTGCACTTTGCCTCGTTAGGGAAAAGCTTGATGACAGACATATTGAATTTGTCATTGAGAATCATACCCACAACATTCGCGCTTACATTCGCACGCTTGTGTCGCCAAAGAAAAATAAAAGAAAGAAATATTGTTAAAATAAAAATATTTTTTAAATCATATAAAAATGAAATGTAATGTTTTAGATCAAGTTAAAAAGTTTTAGGAGTGGAAAGATTGGAAGTTGCCATTATAAATATTATTATTTTTAATTAGAGCTTTAAAAACTTGTAAGCCGTTTAAAATAAAAACGAACATAAGTTTTTTTATTATACTTTAAAGATATTTGTAGATAATTCAAATTATTGCAGAATTTACATACGTTTTCGACACTGACCACCCTACGCCATCCGATCAATAAATTCGCGCATTTCACTTCGTCTCATAACTGCTACCATACAGTGTGTTGTTGTTAAAGGTTCAAGAAAAAACCAAATAATCTTGCTTGGTAAGCGTTATATTTATTGTTTGTGCGAATAATATAGAAAGTAATATCGTAATTGCATAAAAACATTTGTTTTTAGGTATCCAGTTGGCCAGGTATACAATATACCTGACCTTCCTATTAGCTATTTATAGCAGTACAGAAAATTTTTCTTTAGAAGTCATACCATACATACTAAAGTAGTTTAAAATCAGTGATTATAGTGCTTATAGTGTTTTTGGATATTTTTTTTTAGTTTTTCTAGTGCTAGTATATGACACTTGGGACAATGTGTCTACCCAGAGCGTCCTTTTTCTTAGACCATTTTTTAAAATGTGCAATTAATTCAGCATAGTTTGGAAATAATAAAGTTAAATTACGATTATTAAAATAATGTGTATTAAATACAAGGACTCCTATTGCGGCCACCTTTGTTAAAACTGTCAGGCATTTAAAAAATTTCAGGCGCCATTTTGTCAGGCATTCATGAATGTATTGTACTGTATATGTGAATGTGGACCCAGAATCTAGTTCTCATTTTTCAGTGGCTGTATTTGATTTTGTTTTTAATATACATAGTTTTCTCCAACAATTTCAATATTCCATGAATGTCGAATGCAAACATAAACAAAGAATTAAACAAGTTTATTTTTCAGAAATCTTAACAAATTTTATATCTCTTTGTTGTAAAAATACTAAGCTGAAAGAGATGATTTAAGTATAATTATTTAAATCATCTCTTTCAGCTTATTTTTATGTTTAAATAATCAATCAATAATAAATGTACAGAAGTGGTCTAGGATAAAGGACCTTAGGATCATTCCTAGAAGAGTGACTTGCTTGAGAGACTTAAAATGTTATGTGTATATAATAATACATCCCTACATTTTTTTATAATTTAAAGGAGTGCTAAAATGTTAATATTTTATATATACACCAAAAAAATATTTTCAATATTTCCTAGTGGAATGAAATATTAAAAATGAAAAAGATTTGTTTATTAAAATATTGGCTTAAAAACAAATATGATGCGATTTTAGATATTGAGAAGGGGTTGAATAGTAACTAAATTGAAAAAAATAAAATTTAATATAAAAATAAGTTTCAAGCAGAAGTCATAGAAAAAAATATAGTATAGATAATATGTAATTATTTATAATTAAAAAATATGTAACAATCACTTTAATTTCAAAATATCTTAATGTAGCCAAGATTGATAATATTTCTTGTTATTTTTTTTTAGCTTCACGCTGTATCCCGCACAAGGCAGGGTGGGTAGGCAGAGGGAATCCGGGAACCTAGTGTTACGACACTCCGTTCCATTTCCGTTTCCCACTTCTTCTTCTTGTTCTTTATTTTAAAATTTATGAAAAAATTATTTGATCCGTAAGAATATAATAAATTTGATAAAAAATGATTACTATTTTATCATCATATAAATTCTATTATAATTTTTATTCAGTATAACTCAATGATTTTTTTATTAATACAATTTCAATTTCATTCCACTCGGAAGAGACCTATAATTTGGCTGAGCGCATTTTGCTTGTCCTAAAACAAAAACATGCGGATGCGAATTTTAAATATAGTTTTACATTGTATATAAACACAACAATAATCTTAATATTTTTCACGAGTATAGCAACTGCTATACTCGAATTGTTCCAGAAACTTTTGGAACAATTCAAGTAGCTAACTTTTAAGTTTTTTGCTGTATTTTAATGTAATTTTTGATCACATACATATATATTGTGATATATTTAGCTTTAGTTGCACTTTTCAATTGACCTCAACACAAAAGCTCTTATATATTCTTTAATAGTGTAGAGCTTTATATAAGCCCTTGGACTTTCATCAAATTAAGCTCGCATAATTATTACATTAAAATTGGTCTATATATATTGTAAATATTGTAAATTATTAATATAATTTTTAGTTATTTTACTTTAATTCAACATTTTAACCTCCTGGGAAAACTTCACCCATACTTTGTATGTTTCATAAAATTTTATACAATTTGTAATTAAAAAAGAGTCTTAACATATTAAGATGTACATTTTATTAAACGGCATCGATTAAATTTATATATTGACAGCAATTTAAAAATTTAATAAAAGAAATAAATAATTAATTTTATTTTATGAAAAATTCATTGTATTGGCAATTTTTTCTCAGGTTTCATTTAGGTTCAAAGTGCTTTACACCATTACGTGCAATGCGAGTTTATCAATAAATTAGCTGTGCTATTGCTAGTGCTGTTGTTGAACACAGAAAAGTAGAAAGTGATTTTATGAAGGAATAAACAATAAAATCAATCCGCAATACTTGACTTCCATTCCGTGGCATCATATATCCCAAGATGTGAGAAACTTTTTCCAATAATCCAAATTGATCTTATAAGATCTTACAAGTACCACTGCTGCTTCGTGTTCCCTGAAATTAGAAGATAGAAAACTTCGCTTGTTTTATCACCCGCGATGCATATACATCGCGAATAATTTTATAGAACCGCGTGCATTTTGTTTCTTTAAAATTGTGTGTATTTGATTGTTCTGGATAAGTACATAAGTTAAGGTAATTGATTAAAATTGAAAAAAAAGGTTTTAGGACATTTTGGAATAAAGAATCAAGGCTCATTATTTGGTTATATATTTCAGATTTTTATATTAGTTAAATTTTTCTACTTATTACGTTTGCGTATATTATATTTTGTCACTTATTACTTACAATATCACCCCCTACCACGTTTTAGAGTTTTTACGAGATTTTTGGACGAATACTGTAAACGGTCTCATATATTTCTATCGAAAAATGTCACGATATGCTAAAAGGAATCTCCGTAAGCGTTCTAGAGCATCTAGGCGCAATGCAAATCAACAATCTAGAGAGAACAGACGAGAGAACAGAGACGAGAATAGTGGAGAAAGTGTAGAGCTGAGAGCTGCTTTAAACGTTCCTGAAGAATCTGAGCAAGAAATATCTAGCCACGTCTGCGATACGCCTACCACGTATTCTTCTTTTGTGACTTTTAACAACATGAGCTATGAGGCAGTAAGTAAGTTGAGAAGTGATATTGAGAAATTGAAGGAACATCTGTCTGCGGCTCACGCTGAACTAGCAGATCTAAGCGTTGAAAATATAAGTTTTAAAAAAACGATTTCCAAATATAAAAAAAAAGTAGAGTTTATTGATAAAATTGCTTTAGGGGGGCCAAGGGAATTCACATCTGAGCCTGGTACTTCCACGCTAAAGAGATTTAATGAAGAAATACCATCTACTTCAGGAACTAAACCTTATCCAAAAGCTACTTGTACAGTAACTGTACCAGACGAAGAAGATGACGATGATGATGATGAAGACAGTGACTATGATAATGATAAGAAAAAGGTGACATAAATGCACAAAAGCCAAAAGTTCCTAATTTTTTGCTTTAACCAAAAATGGAAATAACATGGGGCAAGAGTCAAAGTTGTGTCATTGTTAGACTATCTTTGAATAGATACATCTGTAGAATAGAAAGATGAATTAACTATTATGAAGTAATATCTTCTCGTGTTACAATGATACTAATGCTCCCTGTAGTTTTGACATTATATATTATTGAGAATACTCAAATACATACCTCTCTCATCCTATTTTCTAATAGATAACAGTAGTAATTTTAAACCTAATAACTAAGTAACGTAAGTAAATTCTACAATTAATTTCTCTTAATATTCTTAAAAGCGTTTAGTTTACGCCAATATTTTGAAAAAAAAAAAGCTTTATAAAATTGATTTAAACTATAGTTTAAATGTTTTAAGCTATAGTTTGAAAATGATTTAAACTGTAGTTTAAAAATGATTTAAACTGTAATTTAAATATGATTTAAACTATAGTTTAAATTATTTAAACTATAGTTTAAATTATTTTTTAAAAAGTAAGTACGTGTTCGTATCAAATGGTAAGAAATAATATATAGGAATTTTTCTTCTAATTGGGCACAGCCCTTTCGCCTAAGTTATACAACTTTCACTTATTAATGTTCTATTGACATTGTACATCTACGTGTTAGATTTAAAATTTTAATAAGGCCTAAGAAAATACTAATAGTATTTTGTTGTAGATAAATATTTTGAATTGTTCTACTTCTAAACTATACTATCTTTTTTTAGTATATAAGTGATGTACGAGACTGTTTGTAAAGGGCCCGAACGAAAATAATTGCGGGCAGACTGGGAATAGGGTAATGATTTTTGAGAGTAATCGTTGTAGGGCAAGGACTGATTAAGGCAAAGTAAGCAAGTTTGTTAAAACTTGTCAAATTCTGATGTAAAACATCCAAATTGTAAATCATTCGAAATTATGGAAATTGCTGATTGGATTTTTAAAGGCATATGATAATTATGCATCAATCTGAATAAATACAGACAAAATTATGTATATCATTCTATTTAGTGACAAAAAATCTGTACAATTTGGACCCGTTAAAAAACAAGCTAACCAAATTTAAAATTTAAACCACCCCTCTCCCCTGAAAAAACAACTGCTAGTGCAATTTTCCTGAAACAGAACTAAGAACAATCATGATAAGCAAGGCTTGCGATTAAAAAATCAACAAAATAACATATTCAGGTACTACAAACTCTGTTTTATTAGTCAGGGGTTAAAAAAAACTTAATGTAGCCAAATATACTGTCTTACAAGCAAAGGTTGTAATTTTACAAGGACTGAGTATATTAATCATGGAGACTAATGTAGTAGTAGGCGGGGTTACAGGTACACGTTTTTCTTAGTACATAAGTATCGAGAGATAAATCTCAATTTTAATATCGTATATATATCTATAATATACAAATAATTATAAATTGTATTCTTAAAGTTAAATTGGTATTGCAAATAAGACTACAATGATAATATGTAATATTTAGTGCTTCAATTTCTACTGCGTTTTGTTGTTTACAAAAATGTTTAATTTTATAAAATTCTAAAGGTTGTACTATTTTATAGGTGTGGTTTTAAAATTAAGTTTTACTATTGCATTATACACACATTTTATGTACTTATCCAGTTATAACTTCTAATATAAAAAGTTTTCTTTGACATTTTTTATTTTATAAAAAAACAAACTTTATAAAAATTTATTCTTTTATATAACTGTTTATTTATATTGAGCTATTACGACGAAAGTATGATATTATAACTAAATAATCATGTAGTGAATAAATGAATGTGATGTAAGCTTAGTATTTTATTTATCTCTTTCTTATTATCAAATAAAATTATTTTTTTTATCTATAAAAAAATATTTTTTTTATCTATAAACAAATAAAAAATTATTGATAATAGTTATTCAACTAACAAGAAAACATAATTAAAAAATCCCTTGGCCTCAATAGTCAATACCTCATTTTGGCAAAGTAAGTGTAGCTCTAACTGCTGACCCAATTTTCTTAAAATATAGCTAAGAACCACCACAATGATCAAAAACTATATTTTCTTTCGTTTTTTTTTAAGTTAAAATTTGATTTAAGCATTGCAGCTATTGTTGTGACATAAACGACGACGTTTCGAACACTTTACAGTAGTCCGTGATCATCCGTTTAAGTGTTTCATTTAGAATGTGTAACAATAATGAAAATAAAAAATAATAATAAGATACATAGAAGAAAAACTACAAAAAAATCGTAAGATTTTATATTCTAAGAAACAAAGCTAGTTTTTGTGTACTACATTTTTAAAATTACTACTTAGCTTCACGCTGTATCCCGCACAAGGCAGGGTAGGCAGAGGGAACCCGGGAACCTGGTGTTAAGACA
>JAXGGP010000028.1:10479390-10490157 GCA_035584415.1 Eueides aliphera
CATTTCCTCGACTGGGGATCGAACCCAGAACCTGTCGGTTACAGGCAGCGCTTGCACCGCTGCGCCACGACAGACGTTACTCTGGTAACGAGGTAAAATGTGGTGCTTAATTTCGCTATTCAATATGCAATGTCTTGATTGCTTGAGGAAAAGTAAGCATCAAAGTATAGGATTTAAAAAAAGAAATAGTAGTGGGTGTCACCATTGGTAATTGTACTCGTACTGATGACAGGCGTGTTTTACTAAACATACATTAATATATTTTGTAAGGTCGATCAAGTCAGACTAGCGGCCATATATTGTCAAAAAATTTTATATCTAAATCAAAATCGGTTAACAATTGTCTCTATGTATACAGACATACATGGACTGATAAACATATTACCCTCCTCTACATGAAACTGTCGGGTATAGAAAAGACAGCGCTTCACATGAATAAAGCGTAATCAAATTTAAACTTTATAGGATATCTCATTAATGTTCATTTTTCTTTATCACTTTTTCTCTTTTAACAGTATAACCACAACAAGATATTCTCTATAAGGGATGGTCCCTAAAATTGTCTGCCTAGGCCTTTTGTTACCTTTATGAAAATCTTTTAGATTCCTGCTCTTTTACACCGGCACAAGGTACGATCAAAAGAAAATATGCATAGTTTAACCGCATGAAACGCAAAAAATAGCGTGCTTATGATAGAAAGTAAGCCAAAATTGTGATGAATATTTTGTAAATATTTTGCTGATAGTTTTAAATATTTATAAAATGAGTTTAAAAGAAAACAAAATAAATAAATAAAAATTTGTAACACAAAAGCTGCAAGAAGTTATGAAACAATTAAAAAAAGAGCTGATAATCTTCAAATGGCTAAATATTTATTTTTAATCGGGACAAAAAACTTGGTCCATCCGCATTGAAGTTATGATGCCACACTCACTCACAGACACACACACACACATACACACACACACACACACACACACACACACACACACACACACACTTAGACACAGGCGCGCGCGCAAACTCATCGTATCTATTAGAACAACATTAAAATAAACAATTACTTCACCCGAAAGAATAAAGAACCCAGTATCATCTTAAAGAAGATGAGAATACACAATATTATTGACAAATTTATATTATTTTCAGGCGTCTACTAAAAACTATAATAGCTATAACAGCGCTACCAAAACTCTTTTAATATTTTAAGCAAACGAACTGATTTTACAAAATTATTGAAAAAGTTACCCTATTCAAAATTAAAATATTCAACGCTTAACTTTTTACGTTCCAAGTTTATTTTTGAAATAAATTTGAATAATTAAAAACTACTAGTGCCACATTATGATAAGAACTTTTCTACATAATTATTTTTATGCTTACGCTGCATCCCACAGCCACCTGGGTAGGCAGAGGAACTTGGGAACCAGATGTTACGCCTCACCGTTCCCAGTTTCCCCCAAATTAAAGACATTATAGGTGTATGGCGGAACTTTACGCTGCAATTTGATTCAAACCTGGAACGGTGAATATTAAAATATTAAATATTTCAATTTCGTCGATTGAGAATGGAATCCATAACATATCATGTTTATGTTCACACGCCTTGCCAAAACTTAGTCTTCATAGTAATCGATACAAAAATACATGATATCTCATTACAACCATCACATTGAAAAGGCTACGTTACACTATGCCCTGTTGGTGTTGCAGAGTATATATATATGATAATATAAAAAATTCAATACAACTTGGTTATCGAATATCCATCAAAAAGAATGAAGTCTCGAGCCTAAATATTTCCATAGAAAAATAGGGTTCCATCGCAATATATTACAACTTAAGTAATACTGAACGTACTTTGCATATCCATAGGCGTGTTTTGTAAATGTAAATAAACTAGCGACCCAAACGCGGGTTCGCCCGCTTCAACTTACGATTAGATATAGCCTAATTTAAATGTTTATATAAATTGTTTGTAGCCAGTATGTTATTTTGTTATAGAATCTATATTTCTGCCAAATTGCATCCAAATTTTTTCAGAAGTATTTGCGTGAAAGTAGAGAAAACATCCATTCTCATAAACTTTCACATTTATATTATTAGCAATCAGCTTCAGGCTGTATCTCGCACATGGTAGGTAATCGACAGGTTGGGTTCTATTCTCATTTAAAAAAATGTAATATTCAATATTTAATATAATATATTTTATGTTTTTTATTTTTTCGCTGAAACTAGACAAAGCGTGGTGTTTTACGGCGGCATGAGTTTCGCCATTCAAAAAGTAATGCCTCAAATTTGGCGGAAAGTGGGGAAATAGAGTGAATCGGAGTGTCTTAACACTTGGTTCCCAAGTTACTTCTGCCTACTCTGCTATGAGAGAGATACAGTTTAAAACTGAAAAAAAAATATTGTATATATCTTTATTTCTGAAATATATCTCTATATATTAAATTCTTATAGAGCTTCAGCCTCTACCTCATAATTATTGCTCAATTTATCTAACCAGACCAAAAAAATTGATTGGGATACTTTAAGTACTTTCTTTAAATTAATACACTATAAGACTTCTTACCACCACGCTAGGAATTTTATATTAAAAAAAATGTGAAAATGCAATAAACAAGTTTTTCCTAATCAGGATTTGAACTGACGTTACATTCATACATTTCATCAATAAACTTATATAATATTACTGCTGTATGTAATAAAACGCATACATTTTGAGTAACTGATAACATTATCACTTATCAGATAATATTTCACAATTTCAAAATAGCGAGCCATTATGGGAATTGAATTCTATAGATTTACATGCTATTTAGTATTCAGTACTTACATTATTGGTTTTAGCATATTTAAAATGTACGGTTGTTTCAATATGGAATGTGCAGTACGGTCAACGAGTCGTGGCCGTAAAGTTAATTGTGGATGGCTGAAGTTAGCTGAAATTGATTGATATTCTTTGCTAGTTGTCTGAAGCTAGTTGCGTATTATATGATGTGATATTATATTTTTAAGGTTTTTAGCCTCCAACGTAAAAAGAGGTCTATCTGATTGTGGGTCTGTGGCACATGAAACCTTGTTTAAAGAAAATCGGACTAGCAGTTTAAAACATGTTTGTAAGTTTTACTTTGCACTTTGTAGTACTTTTTAGGCCAGGGTGCAAAGGTCCAGAAAGCTTGACTTTAATAAAGCTATAAGTTATTGACCGTACTGTATATATTATAGATTGTTTATTTTGATAGCTTGTTAGCGAATGAGTGCATTAGAATGATTGTATTTGATTTCGTATTAAGATCTGTATTGAAGTTGACTTGGCGCAGTGACCCTGACTGAAAGCAAAAATTAATAAGTTCGACCCTTACACGGATAAATGATATTTTTTTTTTGTATTGCGTTGAGTTCCGTCACTTAAAAAACAAATCCTGAAAACTGGACTGAATTTAAATAATCCTGAGCCACTTACTTTCTTCTACCAATGATTGTCCCAACACTGATATGATTTATACGGAATACAGCGTAACGCCGCTTTTTGATATGTAATAAATAGCGAATTTATGTTAAAACACTCTGTTCTCCACATACCGTCCATTTTAGAATCATCACCTACATAACATTTAATCTTTACATTGTATTCGACATATAGCAGATTAGGCAGAGGGAAGCTGGGAACCTAATGTTGAGAAATTCTGGAGGAATGGAGTATTGAGTGGTCCACCACGCTTTTTCTCCGTTACCAGATTCAGAAACATGCAAATGAAATTATATTTAATTTTTTTGAGTGGAGACTGAACCCACAAATGCCACGTTTACAGTCACCCACCACTGCGCCATGACAGGCCTCGGTTTGATAATATAAAATGTAAAAATGTTTACATTTTTCAGTTCTTAGCCCCTTATCGTTGCTTACGTAAGAATATAATACCATTACAAACTTTTAATTAAACACACACTTTAGTAGAGAAATGCAAGCTTTTAATTTAGAAACTTCTAGATTTTTTTTTATTACTTGTTAAATAAACTAATAATTATGGCACTGACTGATAATTAGCGGCACAAGCATGTGACATGTAATCGACAGGTTGTGGGTTTGATTCTTTCCCATTTTAAGAAATGAAATATTTAATATTTTCAGTTTTAATATTTAATGTTTTCATTTCTTCGCTCTGGTAACAAGGCACGTGGCGTTGAGTTTCGCCACTCAACACGCAATGCTTCAAAGTCGGCGGAAAGTAGGGAACGGAAGTGCAAGTTCCCTCTGCCTACCCTGCCATGTGCGGGACACAGCGTGAGGCTGAGAGAGAGAGAGTGAGTAAAAGTTAAGATTAATTTTACTAGTATTTGTAATATAGTATAAAAATAATGACATTGATTTGATGTTTAAAAATCAACTGCATGCCAAACCGATAGGAGCCTTAGGACCGATCAAGTGTTCAAAGTACTTGCCAACCTATATGTATAAATTAATAAAAATTAGAAACCTTCTTTGATTTCAAAATAACTGTTTTTAAATGCATTATTATAGTTATTTATTTGCGAAAAGATGGTTGTAAAAAAACACGTAGACTATATTTTATCCCAATTTTTTCGTTTTGTGATTTTTTCCTCATTCCATTAAAGAAAATTTAATTTATATTCATATATTTCAAACAGACGAAGCCGCTAGAGGGACGTTAGTATACAATATCCATAGTTTGAATTCTAAATAAAAGTCATAATTATACTCTAAGGTATATTCAAGATATCTAAGGTATATTCAAGATATATATAATGAAGGCAGTTTTAAATATAACTTCTCGAGTTAACAATCTTAACAAGAATCGGGAACGAGGTATCGCAAACTTCTTGGATAAAATGAGGCCAGGTTAGTTTTAAACAGTTGAAACAGACATTATAAATGAATTGTAACTTGAATAAGTTATATTTTGAACTGAATATAAAGGCGAGTTTTGATATCTTGAGGGAATGAACTGTTTTCATTTCTTCATTTTGGCTATTATCAAATAAATTTCACGAAGAGTTTACCGTCACACTTTTTATGTATTCACATATCAAAATAATTGATTTAGGTATACACATTAGAGTAGAGCCGTTAAGGGCAAGTGGACGCATTTTTATTTCATTTATACATAATCTGTTTGTGCTATACAATAGTGAAATTAAAATAAAAGCATAATTATTATTGTTATAGTGTTTTCTTAGAAAATAATAAAACAACGAACGTTTGTGTACCGCCACACAAATTATATAAAAAGAAAGAGGCCTATCGTAGCGCAGCGGCACAAGCGTGTGACTGTACCACTCGAAGATGTGAAATATTTAAAGTTTTTAATTAAAATATTTCATATTGTCATTTCTTCGCTCTGGTAAAATGGTAAAACGCTGCGTTGAGTCTTGCCAATTAACACGCAATGTCTCAGATTCTGCGAAAAGTGGGGAACGGAAGTAGGAGAACGGAAGTAGGTTCCCAAGTTCCTTCTGCCTGCCCTGCCAAGTTCGAGATAAGTTTTACAGAATGAGAAGTGCCTCAACAGGAACAGATCTTCAAGTTTAACAGTATATTCTCAAGTTACCTATGACCTGTACAGGATATAGCGTGAAACTAAAAAGATTATAATAAAGTGTGGGGCTATGCATTGACATTTAAGACGTTTGTGTTAACACATTGGCACTTCCAATTGGACAAACGGATACCTTACCTCTTCGTAGCGCTACATCTTGAAATACAAGTAGTGCGCTCATTGACCTGTGTTTAATTACCGAATTAAAGTACAATCTTGAAAGGCTTCAAGCCTTTCGATTGCACGTTTTCAACGGAGCTCATAAAAATATTTAAATAACATATATTTAAAATAGCTCCGAATCTACCCCCAAAACTAACATTTATTACGCTAAAATTTAACATTGTCGATGCAATATCAAACCGTCAAACCCATAACGCGAAGACATGAACGGACGTCAGAGGCCTTTGTTTTGAAACTTCTCAAAATAACATGTTCTAAAAATGTCAATGAATTTTAAAATCCATTTAAAGTTAGCTTTTTTAAGGTTCCGTACACCAGAAAATAAAATAAAAATCTTTATAGAATCGATTTGTTATGTGATGTACAGTAATAAAATTTGGTATACTCGTAAAGTGATTTATTTTACAAATAAAGGAAAAAATGCGAAATGTAAAAATTTCAAAAAATATATTTGTAGTTCTTATATACAAATGAATATGCAAACTTAAGTTGGTCAACATTATTCGCTGTGTAATCAAAAAATACTAGTACTTCTCGTACTAATATCATAGTCTTTAGATCTATGATTATAAAATTTAGATAGGAGTTAGGACTTGCAGAAGAAATAAAGGCATTAATAACTATCGTGGCGCAACGGCACATGCGTACGACTGTAACCCATAGGTTCTGGGCTCGATCCCCAGTCGAGGAATTGAAATATTTAATATTTTCAATTTAAATATTTAATGTTTCATTTCTTCGCTCTGGAAGTTAGGCATAGCGCGGCTTGAATTCCGTCACTCAACACGCAATGCCTCATGCCTCAAATTCTGGCGGAAATTGGGGAACGGGAGTGGAACGGAGTGTCTTAACGCTAGGTTCCCGGGTTCCCTCTTCCTACTCTGTCTTGTGCTAAAAAAAAATTGATTATACTTCCCATTTCCTCGCAGTATTAAAATTGGAAGTCCGGTAGGCAAGTCCGTCTAGCGCTAGGCCGGTTTTTTTTTCCATATATACCTTTTGTAGGGTCTTTTTGAAACAAAAAATAGATTTCTTTTATCCTTTGTTAGAATCGAACAAACAATCGCCACGTTTAGTCTGACACACCGCAAATTTCCACTATAATGCATGCAATTTATCAAGTACTTCCTCTAGTTTATTTCCTTAATTCACTAGGCAATTGCGAGTCAACAACGCGTAGCGATGACACAGCATGACGTGACGGAGGCGAACATGACGGGACAAGTTGAGCGGTATTTATGACGTCACGTCACGCCATGTCACGTCATGTCACGGTTGTTGCATGTCACACGATATTGGTTATCGATGGTCCCTATTATGTGGATAATGTCTGTTAGATTATTTTGTATAATATTAAGGAAAATTTATGATACATTTTGATGTATAAATATAATTATATTTCTAATACATTTTCTATAGTAAGTGTAGAGAGAATTTTCACAGATTGTGTCTGATTTGCACTCATACCTTGTAAGCATTGAACCAAATGTTGGCACAATCAACATTTTTTCTTCTTTATTATAATGTTAAGCTGGGTGCTTGTCGTGGCATAAGGGCACAAGCATTCAACTGTAAATGCGACAGGTTGTGCGTTTTATTCCAACACAAAGGAATGAAATATTATTTTTTATATTTATTGCCAACATTAATTTTATTTTTTTTTTTTTTTGCTTGAGTTACAATTTAAAGAGAGGTTTTGAGTTCTCCCATTAACCTTCTACCTTGGCTATTTAAAAATAAGCCATTAGCGTTAAAAATGTACTAATAAAATAGTAAACTCTCAAAAAAAGTCAAATTTAATACACATCAAATATTGAGATGGTAATAGGAACAGAAATCTTAGGCTTTCCTCCAGAAATTTACTCTTTATTTCCATTTAACAAATTCAACAGTCCCTTAATCTTGGAAAGTGTTAAAATCATTTATAAATCTTAGAAATTGATTGAATATTAGGAGGCGTGCTCACAGTAGCTTGTGTATCGCCCATTTTTTATAGGTGTCACGTAAAAAGTTATTAATTCCTCTTTCTTTAATTTTGTTAAAGGTATTGTATTTTAGCTTCACGCTGTATCCCGCATAAGGCAGGGTAGGCAGAGGGAACCCGGGAACCTGGTGTTAAGACACCCCGTTCTATTTTCCGTTCCCCGCTTTCCCGCTTTGAATTTTATGATAAGCGGAAAAAAAATTACGTTGCGTTCAAAGAAAAGTTGTTAGCTTCACGGTGTAATCAGATCTAATGGCAGAAATATAGTATACAGACAATCCCTTCCCTTAAGATTTATCTGATCCTTATTTTTAGATTCAATGAAAATCCACAATAAATCTAAATTGTACAAATTTTTATATTCAAAATATAGTTATTTTTACTATACAAAAATATTTCTATACTTTAATTTTATTTATTCTTTATGGCAGCATTTCATTACTTCTATAATTTCGCTGGAAACATACGGTTTCGCATCTGATCAATACTCTAAAAATTGTACGTGTACAAACTGACTAACAAACGAATAAACAAACAAATAGAAAGACAAGAATTTTAAAAACATATATTTATTTTGTAATGTTATCTGAAAATGCGCTACGTGGGATGCTTACCTACGTGGGAGTTTGACGTTTGCAAATAATAACAAAATGCATATAATCACAGCAGGATTTTTTCTACAATCATTGCACAATATAATCTATAAGGGCAATAAAATAAAGTAAATAATTATATGATAACAGTTGAAATATTAATTAAAATAATAAAATATATTTATAGTGTACACTCGCCTTAATACCGAGTGTTCCATTTCCACGACTAACATAATTGACTTTTTTTCTACCCCCAAAGAAAACGACAGAGCCAATAAAATATTTTCTTTGATATTTAATTGTATTAATTATTATGTTTAATGTAACATTGTTTATTTTAATATTTAAGGTTCCCGCTGGGTCCAATTAATGGCAGTATATAAAAATAGTGAAAAAACTGTGTTCCCCATGCACTTTCAATTATCAAGGCATTAGGCTAAGTGGTGATGACGGAACTCAAGTCCGCGTATTACTTTTCTTACGAGCGCACGAAATAAAAGTATCGATTACAAAAACGTCGTGCCTACAATCAGAAGACATAACGGCCCATATATCCTTATTACTGCTATATAGGCCTTTTTATAGATTCATGCACGCTGTACCCTGTACATAGAGGACAGAAAAAGTGAACCTGGGAACCTAATCTTAAAACACTTCATTCCAATACATTTCTGTTTCACATTTTCCACCATTAAGTGTTTGGTTCATTACGTGGTGACTGGCTGAACTAAACGCTGCTAGATTATACTAAAGTAAGTTCTATTCAAAATGTTAATAAATACACATACTATTTCTACTAGAAGGAGGATTATTTGAGCTTTTGCTGCTTTGCTGCGGTTAGAGGCACTCTACAACTAAATGTATTCACAGAAATAATTTTCAATGTGAATATTTAATATTTAATTCAAATTTTCATCTTCGCAATGTATCCCGCATATGACATGGTAGTCAAATATAACTTGGAAACCTACTGTCAGAATCTGTTTTCACCGAATTCTACAGATCTGAGTTTCTATTATAGAGAGCTTCAGCTTATGTTTTAGAACACGGATAGTAGAGCTTTGCTCGGTATTTCTTTATAAATAAAGTTTTCTTGAAAATTATATTTAAATACAGATTACATATAAAAAAGTGAGTCATATTCATTAAACATTTGACTCGAACCAAGGTCTTCTTCTTCTAGGTTCTCAGGTCGCCCACGTTTCTCTCTGGAGCTATATAACTTTGTCAATATAGACGAAATGTACGTTCTTATTGTAATGAAAATTTGTAGGAACTGCCTAAAACCACGAACAAAACAATGTTTCACATAGAAACACCCCACAAAATATATTTTATAAAAATCTGTGCCAATACCAAATATAAATATAATACTCGTATAGGACTGACTGTAAATGAAACAGGAGCGTTGATTTTCGCTCAACACACAATGATTAAAATTTGGCGGAAAGTGTGGATCGGAACGGCGTGTCTTAACACTAGATTGCCAATTGCCCTCTACCGTGTGCTGGATACAGCGTGAAGCTGGGTAGCTAAAGCTAAATCAGAAAATTAAAGAGAACTTGATTCCCAAGTTTTCTCATCTTCTACCTACTGTCATATCCTGGGAAGCTAAAAATTATCTTAAAATCTATAGAAGTCAGAACGTAAAGGGATTCGAACACATATATACTTACGTAACAAAAGCTTGCGAGAAACATAATTGCTTAAAAACCTTATTAAATAAACATGTTCTTATATCGCAGCGATGAGTTTAATGGACACAACCCCTGTGTTAAGCGTTAACTCCATTCCTTAACACTAAATTAGCAAGTTATAGCGTATAACTAAAAAAATAATGTTCTAATATTACCTATTCTAACTCCAATTCCAATATTAACTAAAACTAATTTAAATGTTGTTTACTAAAAAGGTACACTTAGATGGATACGTAGCCACAACCATATCGGTTACAGCCAGATACTCCACCAAAGTGTTATACATTTACAAAGGAAATATTTTAATTAAAACGGTAGGAGCACCGACAAAGCAAAATAAAAACAATACAGTACATTTATAAGGGTTCACAATATTCTTTCAATAGAGAGCAATTAAGTTACTTTTAATAATAAAAACAAATTTTCTTAGTAGAATGTTGGAAACGATTTTAGAAGAAATCAAGCCATATTAAATTAAGCCTTAGTTCATATTATTGGCAATCTAAGACATTTTCGTCTACTTCAACGTGAAATCCCACTTTTCCGTTCTGTTAATATGCAAGCATTTTCGGCAATAACCCTTATTATGATAAGCTGAAATTCTAGGAATAAAAGTTCACGCTCCACCCACATAACAGAGTAGACAGAGAGAGCCTAGGGTAAAAACACTCACATTATATCACTGTTGATCCCTAATTTCCCTCGAATCTCTCTCTCTCTCTCTCTCTCTCTCTCTCTCTCTCTCT
>JAXGGP010000028.1:10508378-10524963 GCA_035584415.1 Eueides aliphera
ATATATAATAAACATACATATATATATATACATATATAAAAGCGGTGCTAGATTCCACTATTGATATAACAATGTACACCTTATATTACAATTTACAACAATACAATATATTTATTTTACCAAATAATGGTTAATTAAATATATTTGTGACAACGGAAGCGTTTTCATGAGAATCGAATTTATCAAACACTATCTGTTCTAACATTTACGAGATACATCGTGAAAAATACAGAAAATAGAACAACTGATATTACAAAATGATTTCCACTGGTGACGGGTGACAGCAAAATTAATGGCATCGAAACCTACTTTTAAGAGAAAATAATTGAGCGTGTATCAAAATGTCAAACGGTTTTAGTGACATTTTTGCCTACATTTCTATTATTGTAACGTGCTAACATACATTTGATTATTTTAAGTTAAAAATATTTGAAGGCCCTCGCAGTTCATTTTGAGGCCGACGTGGCAAAGAAACACAAGCGTTCGACTGTGAGCGCGGCGACTGTAGGTTCAATTCCTAATTGGAGAATTTAAATATTTAATTTCTCAATTAAATTCTTGCTGTGGTAACGAGATTAAGCGCGGAATTGAGTTCCGCCACTAACTATTATAATATCATTATAAAATAATATTTTGTTTCTTTAGGGAACCCGGGAACCTAGTGTCAAGGAACCCTGTTGCACTTGTTTGGTCCGTATCCAAATATTATATATTATATTTGAACTTGTGACGTTTTATGGAAATAGAAAATTCGACGACGGAACTCTTGATTTCACCATTCTAGAAAGATAGATTACGGTGTTGAATTACGCCATTGAACACGTAATGCTTCAAATTGGGTCAAAAAGCTAAACTTGACTAGACTCTTTGAAAGAAAAACTTTAATTGACCTTAAAACAAACATATAACCATTTTACAATATAACAATTCTTAGTCACTAAGCTATCAACACCTCATAAATTAAAGATTAATTGAGCGATGAGTGAAACTCCAAGTGAAATTCCAGTAGAGTAGCTCTAATATGAACTTTTAAAAAGCATTGTCATAAAAGTTCATCAATTTTCATTATGTTCATCAACTGTGTAGTGGGTTCCCGCGTCCCTTGTTATCAGTTCCTTTAAGTTTAATAGATGGTATAAAAGAATTATTATTTTAAGTACTTTTTTTTCTAGATTCACTAAGCATTCGGAGGCTGTAGACAGAGGGTAATATAACCTAGTTTAAACATTCCGTTCCCGTTTAAATCACTTTTTCATGTTTTTGTCGCTATTTAAATTATGAGAAACTTTATATATGGAATCTTATTGGTTGGTCTTTATAAAATATAGATTATAATTTATGTAAAGATTTTTGTATGTTTTAACAGAAGAAATTAAAGTAAGCAAGTTTAAACAAAAGAGAACGCGTTTAAGTCGTTATTGAAATATATATTCGCTGCTCTACGCTCACTCATCATGTGCCTTGAATTAGGTATATATTAAAAATGCCTCATAATTTTAGTTATATTTGTGTAATGATTCCCTATAAAGATATATATTCTAAAAAAATAAAAGATTTTATATTGCAAAAAGAAAGAAAAACTACACAATTTTCATAATTTCCATTAGAGCGATGTTTCGTGGGACTCTTTTCAAGAATACTTTAATAATACACAGCATTCTATCCATTCGCTCGGAAAATTTAAAAATGCATAGCAACAGCTCAAAATTTTTTTATAGTTTTTGTTTTAGCTTAATTTGTATTTGTTTTAAGCGCAAGCTAAATAGAAAGAACTTAGTGTAAAAACATTCTTTTCTTCACTTTCCGCTCAATTAAAAAATATTTAATTCCGTTTATTGGCTAAAATTTTCATGTAGATATATAAATTAGGTGTTTTAAATGGAAACATAAAATAATCGTACTGGTCATCTGATAACCGCCACACGCGCGTCATCAGCCTTTTTTCTTTTTGAAATCTCTTTTGCGTTTTTTTATGTCTTCAACTTAACGGGAGATTACCTCACTTTGTCTCTCGTCGAAAAACAAAGAACAAATTAACATAACTAAAAATAACTTATGTAATCGTTCTCCCAAAAAGGAATTAAAGGCGCGCCTAGTGTGCTACACAACAGTCTAATACTATGCAGATACTATTCTGGCCGAGTATATCGGCAACTGTTATACTTAAATTATTCAATATATTTTATTTGCGGTCTAATCATTTTGTTGTCCTTAGCATGTCGTGACGAAATTAAATCTTTAAAATCTTTTTTTTTACTTTGGTAACAAGAGAAAGTGCAGCATTGAGTTCCTCCACCCAACACGCAGGACCTCAATTTCAAGTAAGGATTAAAAGGAGTGTCTTAACAATAGATTCATAGTTTTCTTGCCTTGCCTTGCAGGATACAGCGTGAAGCTGAAAAAAATAAATACAATATTTTTTTATTTAAACATCTCATAAAAATTATAAGGTCTTCATGATAAAGTGAAATTATTGGGAAAGTTGCCTATAATTGACTTTAGTAGGTTTATTTTTAAGTCATTCATCATTTTGGTTCACATTGATCTGACAGTGACAGATCTCATTTAATTCACTGCTTAGTAGGTAGACTGCCCCAATTTTTATAATAAAACTAAAGGACGCAAGGCTTTGTACGCTTTTACTGTATGGATATTTATTTAACATACAGAAATTTAAATCAACTGAGTCTATAGTTAATGAATACATACCTAAATATTTATAACAAGCTGCGTTGGATTTCAAAACTAAGTCACATAAACTGTGACACGCTTGTGCCCCTTAAATAAAACCATGCCTTTTTTTAGCTTCACGCTGTATCCCACACAAGGGTAGGCAGAGGGAGCCCGGGAGCCTAGTGTTAAGACACTCTGTTCCACTTCCGTTCCCCACTTTCCGCCGGAATTAGAGGCATTGCATGTTGAGTGGCGGAATTCATCGCCGCGCTTTGCCTAATTTCCAAAGAGAAGAAATGAAACATTAAATATTTAAATTGTCAATATTAAATATTTCATTTTCTCGACTGGGGATCGAACCCAGAACCTATCGGTTACAGTCGCACGTTTGTGCTGCTCCGCCACGACAGGCCTCAAAAAACCATACTTTCACGGAACATATTGAGTAACATTAACAATGCAGCAGCAATAAAGAAATATAACGCAAATTATGCTCATCAGATTTAGCTAGAACGTAATTTGCAAAATTATAGAATATTTCATAATCCTACAACTTGTAATGGTGTAGGAACTATTTTGTAATTTTATTAAGTCTATAAAAGGTGTATCTCGCTTATAACAATGTAAGCAAAGGGATCCTAGTTTTTACACTGTTTCCGACGCACCCTCAAATTTTCGAAACATTTTTGTGGTTTACGTGGCAATACTAAACGCTACTCTCATAGAGTATTATCTCTCAGGGTAAATTACGAACCCACAACCGTTAGATTAAAGTCACTGTGACTTATGCATAACTTAATAAACCCGTAAAAATGTTTACTCTCCACAATAACAGTAATATTTTGTGCCATCTTCCATTAATTTAAACTACTTAAAACTACTTAACATTCCATGAATTCACCGAGCCTCCTCACCTCCCAATGCAGTGCGTGGGACTTCCGGTCCAAGTATTGTACTACCGTAACCGTACATACCATTAGAGCTAACTTTCACTAACCAAGCTCCTCCCTGAGCTGATTAAAATTTGAAATTATTATACTAGTCCAATTAAAATTAACAGTTATAATAACGAGAAAATAAAAAATATTTTTTATTTTATGATTAACATCTTAAAACTTATAAGATAATGTTTCAAAGACAAAAGCGCACCCTTCGTGCGTAACTTTGTTTATTGCCGAAACCAGGAGCATTTACATAAATGATTTATATAAAGAGGCCTTTCAGCAACAGCCCTATTTTATATGTTAAAGAGACTAGTGAGTATCTTTTAATATTGGTGGTTTAGTTTTATAGAAACCGCTTTCCTAATATATGTATATATACCGACCGTTATAGGTTCGACTCCCACTAGGGGCAATGAATTATTCAATTTGCTCTGATAACAAAATAAAGCGTGAATTTAAATGGCGCCCCTCATCACGCGATGTCCCATAGGGAACGATGTCTTAACAATAGATTTCCTCTGCCTGCTTTGTTAAATGCGGGGTAAAGCCTATAGTTAAAACATACATAAATTATAGTGTTGTGGCGCAGTGGCACAAGCTTGGATGGATTATGGGTTCGATTCCCAATCGATTAAGGCAAAGCGCGGCGTTGAGTTCCTCCACTCAACACGCAATGCCTAAAATTCGGCGGAAAGTGGAACGGGGTGTCTTAATACTAGGTTCCTGGGTTCCCTCTGCCTACCCTGCCTTGTGCGGGATACAGCGTGAAGATATAAAAACAAAATAAAAATAAATAAAAAAGTCCCCTATCGAGGAAATGAAATATTTAATCTTTTCGAATTTAATATTTATTTTTATCATTTTTCGCTCTAGTAACAATGCAAACTGCGGCGTTGAGTACCACCAGTCAATACACAATGCCTCTTTTTGAACGGAAAGTAGGGAACGAAACGAGGTGATTTAACACTAGGTTTGTGAGTTCCCTCTACCTACTTACATACCTCTGACTATGTGCGGAATCACAATATGAAGGTGAAAAATACTAATTCATTTTTCAGCTACACACGATATTCTGCAAATAGCATGGTATGTTTAAAGATCTTGATAAACTAGTTTACCTCACATTTTTTTTTATGGACTAGACACGGCAAACGAGCGTGCGGGTAACCTGATGGTAAGTGATCACCGCCGCCCACGGCTCCGTGCAATACCGGAAGAGCTACAGGAGCGTTGCCGGTTTAGGGTGAAGGGGCACCGGGGCCCGGCATTACCCAATTCGAAACGCAGTGGCCGAAGCCACTACTTTACGCCGGTTTTAAATGCCGGGGGTGGTAATAATCCGGTCGAGTCTGCCCATGCGTGTTGCCTCTTACGACACCTATAGTACCAGGGTGATCCTATTCTAAGCCGGAATCACACGGTAAAAAACATTCAGCGAAAACTGGGGAACGGAGTGATGATACTGTAGGTAGGTGTACAGAGTGTAAGACGGAGTTAATACGTATTGAGTGGCGAAACTCAAAGTCGCGCTTAACTCAGAGCAAAAACAATAAAATTTAATATTTCACTACATCGAGTGAGAATCGAACCCACAACTTGTCGCGATTACAGTCTAAAATAAAATGATAAAAATAAGAATGATATTGAAATACGATACGCGATATATAATTTGGAAAAATTCTCTCTCCACCGAATACTATTATTAAAGACTGTTATTTAATAACTTTACCGAATTAGCTATTTATTATATATTCTTTCATAATTAATTGTGTAACTATATTGTATAACTAACAATGATTAATTAAATATGATTTATGCTACGTTTTGTTTTGATTAAACATTATTATTTGGTGTTTTATATTCAAAAACAACATATTTTAATATGTTAAAACAACGGTCGTATTTTAATATATTAATAGAATAATAATATAAACTATAATTTTTGTTCCAAAAGAAATGTTTTCATAAGAAATATAATTTTATTAAAAGAAACGAGTTAAATCCTTTCCTATATATGTAAAAACTTTAGTAAATTATGAACCTTTTAAAATTTTAACGATTCGACTCATTGACAATTATTTTAAAATGTTGTCATTTTTTTATTACATCTAAAAAATGTGGCAGTTTTCCAAATTGTCAAAACAGCAATAACGATGTTTCAACTGCTAACGTGAGGTCCGATTTAGTGAGCTCATCAACGTCTGTCATCAATATTAACAAACTAGTAAGTGTGCTTATGAATTCAATATGTTAATTTAACCTAACACAGCATTTTTTTATATAAACATGAGTGGTGTATGTGTTGAAGCCGATGAAGATGATAAAATGCTTGTATTTTAAGCATTTGTATTTTCCGCAATCTAGGAAAGTGACGATAGTGACATTGACGTAGAACGTCAAAATAACGTCTATGCTCACGATGCTAACGTTCCGATTCGTCAGTACTGTAAGCATTAGTCAAGTCACGTGTGACATCAAAGTCCTCCGAATTTTACCACACTGGCACGGAATGGCCGTTGGGTGCACAACACGGATAACGACCATAAGCATCTACAAAAAACAACATTTATAATCTGTATAAGAAAATTCAAACGATGACACATGACAATTCAAATTTGAATCTCCGTGACTAATGTCATACGTCTGACTGAAGTAATAAATAAACCGCATATCGGCATTAAAGTTCATAATAAGCTATTTTCTCAACCATGAATACTGTAAAGTTACCGCGTTCGTGCGACACGTTCGTCGTTTTACCGCCGTTAACAAAAAACAATGTCGTTATATTTGGTAAAAACTCGGACCGTCCGCAGAACGAAGTCCAAGAAGTCATTCTGTCAAAGGATCGAACTCGAAATGCCAAATTGAAAGTGAGTAATTTTAATTATTTTTTTATTTAATAGTTATGTAAATTGCTATTTTTACAAATTATATAATTTTTGTTGCTTCTGACATAGAAGAAAATAGGTACGCAATAATGATAATTTGGGTAGAACAGGCAATTATAATTATTTATGTTAATAACCCTTGAAATTATACATACATCAAAATATTTGTAAAGCTTGACGTAGGTATAGAAGATATACATAAATAAATTATTCTTTAATACAGTTTTTAGTATATATTGGTCTATTTGGGTGACTTGTGTACCAACATTTAAACAATTTAAAAGTAAATAGTTTATTAGTTACAAAGTGGAAGTAAATGTATAACCCAATTTTAAATATATTATATATTTCATTCACACTAGTAAAAAATAAAAAGAAAAATACCAACCACATGTATGTAGAAGGAAAAAGTTTAAGTTCAGAAACCTTATTCTTTTCCTGTTAATGAAAATTAATGCCTCCATAATAAACAAACAAACTTTAAATACCCATTGGTTATTCCATTTTAATAATTCAGTTTATTACTTTTGATGATATCATACATACTTATAAGTAATAGTTCCATATGTGTTGAATTGTAGGAACAAAAGCTTTCCTTTAATTATATTTACAGCCTCTATTAGTTTAATTTACATATTGCTGCTAAAAATATTGTTGTATAATAATGCAAAAATATGTTTTTTTGTCTGCTTTGTGCATCATTCTTATATAAGGGAAAACCTTTTTTAAACTCAATACGAATCAATTATAATGCTAAATAATTATAAATATTTTAGCTATTTTCAAAGTGCTTATCCACATTCAGGAAACAAACACTTATAATTAAACAGGTTCAAAACCTAAATAAATATAAATAAAAGTAAACATAGGTATATTATGTTTTTCATATCGGAACAAAATTGCATTGTTATGAAAAGCTTGTTGCTGTTTATTTTCAAATTTTTATAAGTATAGCTCACAGAGGCTCTATTCTCCACATACATCCCTAATTTGGAAACAATGTTAAGCTGAATAATTTAATATTTTACTCTGTTTTTTTTATCAGAATATGTATATTAATAAACAAATGATGTTCTGATAACTTTATCCACCAATTTTATTGGAAGACAATGTTGGTGTAGAATGTATACCATTTGCTACCAGGCTATTAAGTAATTGTTTGAGCAGTCAAAAACATTTTTTAAAAAACTATATGTATATTAAGTAAAGTAAATTAAGTAAAAGTTTTTAATATTGCGAAAATTTATTTTGTGTTTATTTTTATAATTTTGTGTAGTTTTACATTATAATCCAATAATAAGCTTGTCTACAATATTAATTATGTTAGTAAATTAAAACAATTGTGCTTTTTTTGTTATATCTTTGCTCCTGTAGAGTATAAATGTAGAATAAAAAATCAATTGTTTTATATGACTCTGTAGGTAAATTTTTTGTTAGGTATATAAATATGTCTATTGTTTGTTAATAATTTGGACATTATATTCAGTTATTCATTTTAATGAGAACCAAATAAAAAATCCCTAAAGAAAAATATAAATTGCAATATGTTTGAAATCAATGGTGGTGGTGGTGTGTAACTGTAAAGCTAACAAGTTAAGGTTTGATCTCCACTTGAGGAAATGATATATTATCAGTAAATGATTATTGTATTCCTTATTACTTTTTTTTATAATGCATCTCTATTTTTTGTTAATTTAATTCATTGTAAAATCCAAGGTTTTATTAATGTTTAAGAGATAGGAAATTGAGGTCAGTTGTGGTGCTGGGGCACCAGTGTGGAGTATAAATGTGATAGATCAATTCATTTGAGAAAATTATTTATTTCCTCTTTATGGTAATGAGATAAAGCATAGAGATGAGTTCTGCAAGTCGACAAGCAATGGCTCCAGAATTTAGTGATAAGTAGGGAATGAAATTTGCTTACTGGGAATGGAATATTATTATTATTTGGCAACCTTACCTCAATATTTAATGTTTGTTATAAATTTCGACAAAGTTACTAATTTTTCATTTAGATGAAATTTTACATTACAATCTTGTGTGTCTAAAACTGATAATATTGTTAGAAAGTGGTTTAAATTGTAAATAAAATATTGTTATTCAAGTGGGAGAAGCCGCGGGCGGCAAGTGTGGGAACCTACATGTAAGAGGATAAACAGACAGGCAGTGCTTAGTGCTTATAAAAGTAGCAAAATTAAACTGAAAAAAATATTTACCATACCGAGTAAGCGAACTTACAACTAGATATATATTTTACAAAGCTATATTAAACACTATACAGTATAAGTTTTTACAATGCACATTTGAAATAGTTACGTAGCAATTACTTAAGTGGCTTTAACTATAAAATGGTCTCTTTTTAATTACAAATGATCATGACTGACGCATATTAACACAATTGTACGCGATATGAGGGATTAGTTTTTTATTTATTGTTTTTTTTTTTTAATTTTTTTTTGGACATTGCGTCTTGAGTGGTCGAGCTTAGAGCCGCGATTAGGAATGGAACCCATAACCTATCACTACCTACTTTAAACGTGTGACTTATGAAGTACGTTATTTTTATGTCCTTATACTTTTTTATAATGCATAATTATTTCTTGCTATTTAATTTCATGGTAAAATCCAAGGTTTTATAAATGTTTGAGAGATAAGAAATTGAGGTCAGTCGTGGCACAGGGGCATCAGTGTACGATTATCAACGTGACAGGTCTATTCATTCGAGAGAATGATTCATTTTCTCACTGGTAACAAGGTAAAGCGTAGCGATGAGTTATGCCACTCGACAAGCAATGGCTCCAGAATTTAGTGAAATGTAAGGAACAGAAGTGACTAGATGGGAACGGAATGCATTGATTTCTTTATCTACCCTTTTATGTGCGTGATACAGCACAAAGCTAAAAATAGAAGTAGTATTATGATTTTGAAGTGAAATCTTCCAGTAGTTTCTAAAAACCGGCACGGCAGGTAAAGAGCGCCGTTAAATCTCGCCACTCAACGACGTATCCATAATTCAGCGGTGATAATTGAGAAAATGAAGTATGTCAACACTATATTCCCAGGTTTTTTCTTGCCTACCCTAGTACGTGCGGGATACAGCGTGTAGCTAAAATAAAAGACAAATTAATATTTAGCATCGTATCACAGTACGCTTTGGTTGTATGTTAAAATCGATTACCATTTAAATAATTTTTAATATAATGGAAAAACATGTTTCAAATTAGACAAAGTGCAACGTTCTATTATCGTTCGATAATGGAATGGAATTCGGGAATGGAATATCTTAATATTTTTTTCTCTATGCGATATGCTTTCTTCTTTTCCGTAAAAAAATACGCAGCAATGAATATAGTCTGCTTTTAATAAATTTCCATAATAAAAAAAAAATGAAGCTTGATTACGCGTTTTCTTCAGATAAATTACGAATTAGCCACTCGTCTTTTGATAAAAATAATATTTTGTTAAGGTTTTTTTTATCTAAATTACAGTGTACTTACATAACAATAGATGAAAGTCCAAACCCGTTAAACAATGTGATACTAAGTAAGCCATCTTGGATGTGGGGAGCGGAAATGGGAGCCAATGATAAGAATGTTGTGATCGGAAATGAAGCTGTGTGGACCAACAATAACGAGGGAGATGGTGATGCGAGACAGAAACGGCTTCTGGGCATGGATCTTGTTAGGTAATTGTTTTATTATTGGTTGCTCTTATTACGCAAATAACAGATTACTGAGTGTTAAGACACTCGTGCGTACGTTTTCTATTATTTCTTCGGTCATAATAGTTGCAGCGTGATGTTACATAGCCTAAAGCCTTCCTCGATAAATGGTCTATTCAACACTAAAGGAATTGTCCAATTCGAACCAATAGTTCCTGAGATTAGCGCGTTCAAACAAACAAACTCTTCAGCTTTATATATTAAGTATAGATGTGAGGATGTATGCTTGTTCCAATTCTACGAAAGAGCTACTGACTCCATTAAGACATAACTTTACAGTAACTTAGCTTATACAGCAGAATAAGAAATAAACTGTAATTTAGATAAAAAAAATCGAATAACCATTATAATATAATAATCATGTAAAAACGGGCGAAGCCGCGTTTGGACGTTCTTAATAAGTAAACATTACATTCTATTCACAGATTAGGCTTGGAAAGGGGTAATACAGCGGAAGACGCTTTAAACGTAATAACATCGTTACTGGAAAAATACGGGCAAGGAGGACCCTGTTCTGAATATGATGATAGTCATTTCTATCATAATTCTTTTCTCATAGCCGATCCCAACGAGGCATGGGTTCTAGAAACCAGTGGGAAACTTTGGGCGGCTGAGAAGGTTGATTCAGGATATAGAAATATATCGAATGGACTCACTATTGGTACGAAAATAGATAAGTGTTCGGAGGGTTTGCTGGAGAAAGCTGAGGGGATGGGCGTTTGGGATGGGAAAGTAAGTTTTATTTACATTTTCTTGTATATTGTAGTGTGTCTTAATACATTAGGTTCCCATGTTACCTGAAAACTGAGGGAACATAGGAACCTAATATCAAAAAATATATATTTTGTTTGCTTTTTCCATATAAATTGGTATTATAACTTGGCAAATTTATGTGTAGATATTGAATTTGTTTTTTTTTTAAAAATAGTGGCGAAACTTAACGCTTTGCTTTGCGATCTTTACAAAAGTTATTTTTTGTGAGAACCCTAGTGTTTTTATTTTTATTGTGATCAAAATGTATGTATATTGTAAAATATCATTTATGAGCTGAGCACGGAAAATGTACAAGGAAAAGAAAATTATTCATATTTTATTTCTATATTTTTTAAATAACCTGCTATAGGTATCTTTATTCTAATATATGTTATTGCGTCACGATGACGTAATTTTTTTTTTTAGCTTCACGCTGTATCCCGCACATGGCTTGGGAGACAGAGGGAACTTGGAAACCTGGTTTTAAACACTTTGGTTCTCCACTTGCCTCTAAATAAGCTATATATCTATATACAGCGTGTCAAGTAGCGGAACTCAATACATTGAAGTAATGAAAATGTTAAATGTTTCATATCCCAGAGAGAATATCGAACCCATAATTTGTCAACGTTACAGTTGTACGCCTATGCCCCCTGCCCCTTGATTTGCCTCACCTTCATATTTTTTTTCTCTACACTATATCTCACATTTTAAAGAATCAGGGAGAACATAGTGTTAAGACACTCTGTTCCCCAATTTTTCCATGGTGTTGGAGATATTACGTGTTAAATTTTATTAGCAAAGCGAAGAAATGAGAATAATTTATACCCTCAATTGTGAATCGAATCCACAACCACACTTTCATACAATTTTTTGAACTTTTCAGGGAAAATTCGACTTCAGCAATGCTTTTTCTTCTGGTGGTGATGAAAAAAGGCAAAAAGAAGGCGAGAGATTGTTAAAAGAGAGTTCAGTCACCAAGACGTTCGATGTAAAAAATATGTTTGAAATACTCAGGCACAAGGAAAGTGGAATATGTCGGGCTTGTGATGACACGTTCCCTACACAAGGAAGTCAGGTACGATTATTGTATCCCGCAGTAGGGAACCTGATGTTAAGGTTCCGTTTGATCACATTTCAGGAAATTATGTATTGATTGATAAAATTTAACGTTGTATGTTGTCTTTATTATGATATACTTTTTTATGAATTCAAGATAGATATTTTAAAGTATAATAAATCTTTATGAGTAGACATATATCTCATGGCGTGTCGAGGCGCAAGGGCATAATCATGTGGCTTTAACGCGACAGGTGGTGGGCTAGACCCCCACTCGAGGTAATTAAATATTTAATATTTTCGCGCTGGTAACAAGGCGTAAAATGGGGAACGGTACAGAGTGTCTTTGCACTAAATTCCAAGTTTCCTCTGCCTACCCTGCCATGAGGGGTACAGCGTCGATCTTAGAAAGAGAGATATTTTTAATAATAACAAATTGTCTTATAATTGATATTATTAATTCAGACGCTACATATTCAAAACTCTAAGAGTTTTAAACTGGTGCTGTCTTGTATATGTGGTCGATCTACACAAAATGGTAGTAAATGCTATTTTTTCAATAGCGTACAAATTTTTAAAGACTTAATCCAAATGAAACACTCCACTCATGGAACAAAGACGCGAAATGAAAAGTTTCGGATAATTTTGGTCATAGACGGCTAAATATGTTGATCTCTACGTCCGTAACATTACCTGATTTAGTTCTATTCGCATTAAAAAAGAAAAAAGACTTTCGAGAGGAACTAAGGCTGTAAAGTGTTGCAAAAAATCCGTTCTATTGGACAAACCCAGTAGACGGAACGTAAATGATACTGACGACGGTAGTATCATTTCGAGTAAGTCTGCAATTCTGAGGGAGATAGAGTTTTCTTTGGAAAATACTAATAATACACAATACACACAAATAATATACAGATTAATTATTTCTTATACTCTCATCATAATTGGTGGATACAGTCTTTAGACTATCAAAATGCAGCTTTTTGATGTGCTAGTGTGAAATCTCAAAAATAGTTTTGGTCAGGCTACATACAACTGCAACAGTTGGCAACACTCGAAACTTGCTAAATTGATCATAATAAAATATCCTTACCTTACGGCGAAGGCGTCAGCTTGTATGAGATTATTATAGTTCTTTACCTACTCAAAAACAACAAGGCGTTAGCCGGTAATAGAATCACGATCTGAAGGGTTCAGGACAATATATATATATATAGCCAATACTTAAAGTCGTCAAGCTTTTTAATTTCGTCATTGTTGATGGCAAAACGCCAAGAACATAGTCAGATTGTGATTATTCTCTTCTACAAAAAGGGTGACAAACCTTCTTTACGAATCCACCGATCTCACTTCTGCCATGTCTTTGTGTTGTTGGGGGGTTCTATGGGTGAGGGGGGGTTCTATGGGTGAGGGGGGGCTTGACGAGTGAAGTACTACATAATATAATTTCAATTAATCATTTACATTACCTAGTGTTAACTATACTATCTATAAAAGTCTAGTGTTAACTATAATATCTTTAAGATTTTCTTTTTCTATATTCTCCAGGTTTCCTCCTTATCTGCGAACAGTTTAAGCGTCCATTGGTTCACAGCTACACCGGATCCGAGTATTTCTTACTTTAAACCTTTCATTTTTACGCCCAACGCTAAAATATCTTGCCACACTCAAAGCCCTGATGAGGTAATTAATGTCCAAATTTTCTTATATTTTTAACCAACGATGTTGAAAGAGGTTGTAAGTTTGATCTTTCTGTGTGTCTGCCTGTGAGAACGTTGCTTTTAAATTGATAAATCAATTTAGAAGCAGTAAGGAAAAGGGAAGTGAAGGGAATCTGGGAATCTTGTGTTGAGACACTTTGTTCTCCATTTTACATATTATTCTTGAGGTATTGAGAGGAAGAGGAGGTGGAGGTACTGAGAGCCAGATAACAACCTCGTACTTTTCCTTGTACCAGAGCGAGGAAATGAAAGTATTACTCAGCTTCACGCTGTATCCCATACATGGCAGAGGCAGAGGGAGCTTGGGAACCTAGTGTTAAGACACTCCTTTCAACTTCCCTTCCCCATTTTCCGCCGAATTTGAGACATTGTCTGTTGAATGGCGGAGCGAAGTAGTTACCAGAGCGAATAAATGAAAATATTTAAATTGAAAATATTAAATATTTCATTTCCTCGAGTGGAATCGAACCCACAACCTGTCGGTTACAGTCACACGCTAGTGCCGCGCCACGACAGGCCCCAGAAATGAGAGAATTAATATATTATTTATTTATTTATTTATTTTTTTCTTTTAATCACCAACACAGCAAACACCAACAATTTAAGTAAAATAAAAAACAATCATGCTAAAATTAATAGGTAAGTGCCGCCGCAATTATAGGCGATGACGACGAGCATATCTTACACCTACAATAATACTGTTATTAATACTACAAGATTATATACTAAACATTAAATTTCTAATAAACATAAAGTAAATATATACATTACAATAATATATGCATATACACACATAGGTACACATACGGTCATTTGGATCTTAGGGCTGCTATTATCGAAACGCGAAATTTGTTTTTAGTATCAGAGAAAATGTCAAGGTCTACCTTCCTAGATATAGAGTTTATGCTTGTTACAATGCGATTCAGTGGGCAAAACTTTCCTATGTTTGTTGAAGACATAGTTGAAGCGAAAAGATCAAGTTTACCACGCCTAGGTAGTTTACTTGGAGCTGACACGCGCAATTTATTTAAAAGTTCTGGACAGTCAATGCTTCCATTAATAATCTTGTGCAAGAATAAACAATCAAGAAGAAATCGTCTGTTATATAATGAATCTATATTAAAAAAAATCAATCTGTCATTATAACTAGGTAATTTTTTGCTAAGGTTACACTGATATGAGAGATGCCAAAGAAACCTTTTCTGTACGCTTTCAATTTTTTTTATATAAATTTCGTAATGCGGATTCCATACGACACTACAATATTCTAGGCCGCTTCGTACCAAAGCATTAAAAAGAACTATTTTAGTAAATGGATTTTTAAAATTCTTACAATTTCTTAAAACAAAGCCTAAATTTTTGAATGCTTTGCTAACTATGGAATTAACGTGCGTATTTAATCTTAAAGAGCAATCTAAAGTTACGCCTAAATCGCGGACTGTGTCTGCCTCTTTAAGAACAATGCCTTTTAAATTGTAAGAACTGGGGGTCAATATTTTCTTTCTGCAGAACCGAACCAGTAAGCATTTATCGACATTTAAATTAAGTTTATTTATGTTGCACCAGTTAACAAGTCGATCGAGATCTCTCTGAAGGAGAGTAGTGTCGACAGTGCTTTTAATGTTCTTGAATATTTTCATTTTCATTTTCATTTAATATGCGTAACAATCGCGAAAATCTAAGATACTTATACTTCGTCCTGAGGTCATTAACTAAAGCCATTTACATACCCACATACGTATTTAAACTTCTAAACTGATCTATGGTTACTTGAATGTAATGAAATAAAATATGAAAAAAAAACTACAGAAAGAAATTAATTATGACCAAGCAAGGCCGGACGTTCCTTGAAGTAACTTCTTCGATAACTATACAGTATAAGTTAGGATTAACGAGTGGAATAATTTAAATAGCGTTAATATTGTAATGTATGTAAATTACCCAGCAGGTGAACAATTAATGTTTCAAATGCTACAAACCCTTTGACTAGAGCCCACGACCGGATGTGATGCGGCCCTTGTGACGTCACAAGTCTATACTTATGATTTAGCTAATATATGGTATATAGGATCATTTTATTCGAAGTTAAGATTATTTTATTTGTACCTTTACGCTCAATAACGCATATAAAAAGGTAGGTAGAGGGAATTTTGCTTGGGCTAGTGCCAACATATCCTGCTCCAATTAATTTACTGGAGGCAGTTTGCGTACAAAAAGAGATAAAAAAAATTTAATTCCCTCTAATGTGAATGGAACCCACAATCTGTTGATACTTTAACATTTATATCCGCACATTTGAGCTCTTGCACCACGACTGGCCTTAACTTTATAAGAAGTAACAATTTTTTTTTCTGCTTTAATCTGTATCCCGCACATGGCAGAGTAGGCGCAGGGAACTTGGAAACTAGACACTCCTTTTCGTTCCACACTTTCAACCAAATTTGAAGCATTGTGTGTTGAGAGGTGCACCTCAACACCGCAAAGACATAATAAATAACTTTCTTATTTATTATACTCATCGTTTCACACTTTGTCCTTAAGATTTCTATACATTTAATTATCTTGATCTGGCTTTCTGTCATCAGAGAAAAAAAAATCTCGACGCTGAAATATTTATCCAAATTGGCGTTATATTGATGTTTCTTAAAGCTTGGCGGAGCTGCTGTGGTTTCACGTCACGCTGTCGTTTGTATTGACAAAATCTTTTATGTTTTTATCATTTTAATCATTTTTTCCTCAGACAGGCTGGCGTTCAGGCTATATTAATATCTCTCATAGATTGCACTGGCTGCTAGTATCGCCTTCTTTATTTTTAATATACATTTG
>JAXGGP010000028.1:10535627-10557454 GCA_035584415.1 Eueides aliphera
GCATATCTACGTGTACCAATATTGATAATTTTTCGTCCGTGAAAACCTAGTTTTAAGAAATTCCTTACCGTTCCTCACTTTCCGCCGACTTTGAGGTCTTGGCCAATCATTTTAAATCATTTCTTTTAATTTCTTTTTCACAATAACATTTTTACTATCTACTGTACCTTCATAAAATTTATTAAAACTATTTAATATAAAATCGAAATATATTCTTATTCTATATTTTTTTTTGTTTACGAAGAAATCATACATCATTAATTTTTTTTAAACGTTAAATAACATATTTAAAGTCATATTCCACACTAAGGAAAGACAAATACTAGACAAGTCTTAGAAAACATATAAAAAATTTTTTCGTAGGGGAATTTGAATCCCCTTTTGGGAACGGAAATTGGCAAAATCCTATTCCATTTCCATACAAACGAGCTAAAAATATGAATAAGTAGTAACAAGTGTATAAAATATTTTTACTGTTTTTAATCTTGTATAAGAAAAATTCGACATAACTGCGAATGCTAAGGTGCGAATGTATGGCTTAGTTGATCTAAGGCTCTAATCCCGTTAAATTTATAAAGATATTTTGAATAGGATTTGTAATTAGTTTGTTTAAATAGTTGTTTAAAATAATAATAAAATATTATTTCTTCATACCTCTAAAATTAAACATATTATATATACCATAAAAATATTTTCCCTTCATATTTTATTCAATAAATAAATCCAGTTTAAAAAAAATGTAAAAAATTAATTTAAGATTCTTTAAAATAATTGGATGTCATGATAATTCTAACCTAGCCTTTACACCTAAATTGGACTTAGTTATGCAGAAAAGACACATATTTATGTAACAAAAAACTAAAAAAACACACATTTATACCTAAAATAAAAAAATACAACAATACATTTAATACTGCTAAAATTTTTAATTGTTTACCTTAATTTTTAGATTTAATTTACTCAGTGTCTATATCAGATGAGGAAAAGAACGGATCATTCACCCGATCTTCGTTTAAGCCTGCACAAAAATGTTTTATATTTTCTATGTAATTTAAATTTGCATATTTTTATGAACTATATTGATTTAAAAGTTTAAATTTAGTTTTTCTCATTACATAACTATGTCCAATAATCTTTTTTTATTTTTCATTTCATGTACATATTTTTATATTCAATTTAAAAAAATCAACAAAAAAAATTGTAATATAAATAAAAATAGCTGTCAAAAAACCTAGACGCTCATTAGAATGATTTCAAATACCATAACACTCAAAACGACACACACAACCTTACCATAACCTAAAAAAAGTCCATAAAATCAGCTAATTCACGATTAAAAAATAATTACAACTACCCACAAACCACAAAAACACACAAAAAATCAACCGCCACCCATAAAAAAGAACCGAGTCACTACACTCACATAGGCTGCAATTGCGGTAACGGTTCACCGAAGGCGGTGACCGGCAACTCTCCGCTAGTGATCTCTATATATTTCGCGTGCTGCGGTCTCTGCCAGAGGGAGTATACGGAGGGAGCACTGACGGCCGACCAATCCCTCTGTCTTTGTCTAAGTCGATCGATATGCCGCTGTTCACGTATGCGTCGCATATGCCACCTTGGGGGGAAATTATTGTTTTAGCTTCGCCCAAGCAAGATTTTTTTTTTGCCTTTTTAGGAAAAAATACATTTGCGTGCAAAAAAAGTCAACCGATTTTGTGTATTTCAATTTAAATTATTTATTTATTTTATTAATGAAAAAAATATAGTGATAGAAATAACAATTGATTAATAGAAGTATATTATATTTCCTATTTTAATTTTATAAAATTTAAAATAAACACAATTTGAACATAACATCTATATTTTTACATTTTTTTTAAGTATTTATATTTTGACCTCTTTTTTTACTTTAAAGTAGGAATAATTTCTAGCTTCACGCTGTATCGCGTGCTTAGTTAATCAAAAGGAATTGGGAATCTAAATTATTTTATTTTACACTAAACATATTGCGGCAGTATAGTGTCGAAGCTTTGATGTGAAAAATTATGAAACTGTTGCCTTCAAAATTAGCCAGATCAAATCGTAACCTCCGTTTTGTGTCCTCCTTACTACGTGTAACAGTTGCAAGAAGATTGTTTGATGATTTTAGGTATAAGTTTTAACATTTAATGAAAATTTCGAACGGAGTGCCTTAACAATAAGTTCTTAAATGCCCTCTGTTATATATTATGTGTGGAATACGGCGCCCAGCATAAGCTATGCCGCATTTGTTGGCCTATTAAAGATTACAGTCTACAGAAATATTCGATACTATCTGACTGCTAATTAACTTAAAAAAGGTGTTTGGCAACAATATTTTGACTTATCTAGATTAATATCAATCTTCTTTTGATCGACCTAATCATAGAGTAGAAACCATTTTTACAAAAGGTTCGTCAGCCTTAAAGAGAACTGGCAGGGTTGACTTTACTTACAATTTTTTTATGAATGATAATAATTATGAATATTAAAAGAGTGTAAACAAAAGTTATTCAAAGTATCTGTTCAAAAAGTATTTATTTACAAAAGTACCATGTTCTAATTGGTATAAAATAGGTCGATTTGTTTGCTCGTAAATGTATTATATATTATATATCTTAAACCATTTCTATTAGAAGATGATCCCTCTCATATTGTATTGTATTAACTATATAGAGGAGTAACTGACGGTTAACCTTTACCCTTGTTTTTTAAAGGAAATGTGTGTTTCATGTTCAGCCATTTTATATATTTTTTGATAATACAGAGGATTTTTATAATTTTCCAGAAACAAATACATTTACCCTCGGGCATTTTCATTAGACAAGTGACTGTTTTTGTACCAGCCCTTAACCGTGTTGAAGCTGCTTAATATCTTAAATTTCCCTCATCCAAAAGTTTTGGTGCAATATGCACTTTTTTATGGATATATGGATAGTTCTTAATAAAAGTTTAAAAATTTTCGACAAATAAGTATTATCACTGCACCTAATATTTGGTTATACCAAGTAGAAAATGATAACTATGTTATAGTTTTGTTTTGGAATATTTATCTTCACGCGTTTTCCTTAAACAATGGTTGAAGATTTTTGTCAAAAAGATTTTTTTTATAATACGGCATGACAAATAATAAATAAATAAAACTGAAAAAAAAACCATCACTCATTTGGTGCAACAAGACATTAAATATTTGCAATTCAATAATTGCAAATAGTGAGCCTATTTCAATAAATAGGCTCACTCAATCACAGTTACAATAAATTGACATACGCAGTCATTGTTTACTTTAATTGTTGTACCAAACGAGTTATGTAATCATAAAAATAAATAAAATTTCAAAAATTTCATATATTTTTAACCATCTTTTCCCAATTGAGCCCAAAGATTTTGTTTAATATACATTTAAACTTTTAGACAAGACAATCAGAACCATTCTCATCAACCTCAATATTAATATTTAAATATTTTGAAATGAATTGCTCAACATGGCAACATTATTATTTCTAACCGTAATTGCCTCCGTTCCTCCGCTTCGAGTTTCTGATGTCGCTTCTCAAATACTTTATCATCGACATTTTCCGTACCCTCTAGAGTGTAGCTGCTCGTATAAGGTTTTTCCCGCCATCTTGGAACCTAAAATTGTGTTTTTTTTCCTCTATTATTTAATTGTCTTTGTATTTTGTTAGTAATTAGTATGATATATCCAGCTAAACCCTCTATAAGCAGCTAAGTCTAATAACGAGTTACGGGTTCAGATCTATCCTATATTCAGAACTTCTCAGTATCCTGAATTTCTTTTACAGTTTTAACGATATTTTTAAAATAACTTTGTGTTCAAACCATCTTTATTTCTAGCACACACGTGGCAGAAGGTGGAACACGCTGTATACATGCAAATTATATTTTATGAAAAAAAAAAAACATTATTATATCAACTAATTTATCACACAATATACATACCAAGTGTTAGTTAAAAATATCTAATATGAACCTAAGTTATGTATAGTATCAAATGTTAAAAAAATATATTTTACAATCAAACAAACTAGCTTTTAGACTTTACGTTAGCAATTTTTTTGTATGGTTCATACATTTACCTCTACAGTGGACGCTTGGTTTTGCGTGGGTAGATCTAGATCGTCGATTTTTAAGTCTGGGTCTAGACCGAAATACCATGACAGGTCTGGGTCGCCGACTAAAGTGGGATATGCCTTATTTGTCATCATACCGGGAACGGGCGACTTCTTTCCGCGGGCTGCAGCTAGATTATTATAAATTTTGTATCAAACTCTATTGAAATAGCATTTAACTTACGCTTAGGACTGTCAAAGATTATTTAAAAGTAACAATTAAAAAAAACATATTTTTTTATATTTTAAGATTTTTATGGGACAATTAACATTTCAAAACTAACAAAACATGGTCATGTTTAAATTTGACATATAACTAATATTTTTATTCAAAAACAGACAAACAAACATATATATTTCATTGATTAGGATTAAAAGGTATTAATTTCCTTTTCGGAATATAATAATCTATTTGAAAAACGAATTCATTACTTTGGGGCAGGTTAAATCTACATGTATGGTGCAAGTAAGATTTAAGACAAAAGTTATGAATTTAAGTTTGACACACAGAAAAAAGTTATGTATTTAAGTAATTTTTCAATAAACAAACAAACAATTATGTCAAAAAGGGTGTAATAATTTTTGGTTAAATGAAGTAGTTTGATGTGATAATTAAACAATTACTCCATTATTCTGTATTTAGGGCAAGTAAGACCAATGTATGGGGCTGATAAGATTTAAAGATCAATAAAAATTTTGGCACATTAGAGATATATTGAAATTTAAAAAAAAAAGTTTATTATTGGACAAAAAAAACAAAAAATTAAGGCTTATATTTAATGTCTATTTAAAAAAATGGGGTTTTTAATACTTCAGCTATTTTTTGTTTTGGAGCAAACCAAACCAATGTATGGTATAAATAAGATTTAAGACCACTAAAAACTGGGGCATAACATGTTTATACTGGAATTTAACAGGTAACTTTTGTTTTTAGTAGACATTTAAATTAAGCCTATAATGCCATAGGGCTTAAATATATGTAGAAAAAAGCGATATATACGTGCGGAGAGTTGAGAACGGAGTGATCTAACACTAGGTTCCCTTAAAAATCGCACGAAATAAGTTTAAATATAAAATAAATATATTAGCTTAATTTATGTTAAAGAATGTGTTAATTTAAACCTTTATTAAATAATACTTTCATTTGAAATCATTCTAAAATGTAGGTTAGGTTATATTTATAAATGACAGCGTGACTAACTAACTTTAAATCTACAAAATATCATAAAAATACTTATATTAATAATTAAAAAATAAGCACTGAAACTTAAATATACTTAAATATGTACATAAAAATATGTATTGTGTTAGTAGTATTATACTCAATAGGACATGGTTATGTAGAAATATATATATATATATATATTAGATAATATCTAAAGCAGTTTGCACTCCGAATACAAAAAATTAAAACATTCGCTATTTTTTTTCTATACAACACACTAGCAACAAAATTTCGAAGTTTTCATATAAAATATTTTTTATATATTTATAAATATTTTTTTATATATTTATTTACAGCAATAGTCGCATTTGCATATGCATAGCATAAAACATTAAACAAACTGTCTGATAACTATCTTCCAGATAATTAGTCTATTTGATATCATCATTTCTTTTTTTAGCTTCACGCGTCCCCCTGCGTACCCTGCCATGTGAGGGATACACCCTCACATGGCATGTAACTTAGGAATCTAGTGTTAAGACAACTCCGTTTCATTTCGGTTCCCAACTTTCCACGTGAATTTAAGGCATTGCGTGGCGGAACTCAACGCCGCGCTTGCTGTCACCAGAGCCAAGAATTTAAAATATTAAATATTTCATTCCATCGAGAAACCATCACAAGTTACTAAAAACCAAATATTTTTTTGAGTTATCTAGTACGTTGTATAAAAAAAAATACTAATTCAAACATTATATATGCGAAGCTACATACAAATATGGACTTACTTTTGCCCCTTGTGGCTTTAGCACGTACGGCGGGTTTCGGTTGTTTTCCTGGGCCGGTGGCCGAAAAGGCCCTTTTTCTACCACGACGACTGTCTGCACCACGTTTTGGTTCCACAACTTCTTCCTGTATGGGAATTTAGAGTGATATATTAATAATTTATATTTTAAGATTGCATTTAAAAAACATAAGTATATTATCAGAGATTAAAAATAGAATTTAAATAAATATAAAAGACAACAAATGACAAAATTCACATCGTTTCAATCATTATTAAAAAAAACATAAAGAACATCGGTCCATCTGTATCTGAAAATTCAAAAACACAACATTAAAAAAGTATAAAAATGTGTATATATACATAACATGTATAAATAAACAAAAGTAATGTGTTAAAAAATTGGGCAATCTGTGAAACATAGTGTCTTAAAACTAGACTGGCTTCCTGTCTATCCTGTTATAATAGAGATACGGCTTGAAGTTAACAAGGAAGGTTTAAAGCTTACCTCAGGTGTATTAACCAAGCTTGTGGTCCGACTGGTCCTTTTCTTCGTTTTCTCCGGTAAAATCTTCTCATCTGGCACATCCAGTTCATTCAAACTATCCAAAGTCAATACAGCATCCGACGAAAACAACTCTTGAAATTCACTCGCATCCAACGAGGGCAATAATGAACCTAAATCACTAGAACCATCGCCATACGAAAATTCACATTCATTTAGCGTTTCAGCTTCAACTTCAGTTTCAGTTTCAACCGTTTTAACCTCAACTTCATCTTCTGTCACCTTCTCGTACAACCGCCAATCGATTTCGGGTTCTGTTTTAACCAAATCTAAATCAGGGTCTGTTATTATTAGCGTCTTTTCCGGTTCCTTTTTAATATTATCGTAGGCGGACATGAATCTATTAACTTTTGCTTTAGTATCAGACAAATCGAACATTCTGGAGGATTCTCCCATATTTTCTCTTATTTTCATTCGGCCATGGTTGGTTTTCTGTAGCATTAGTTTAGGTATGGGTGATTGTTCTCGCATATCTGCTTCACCTAATTGGTACGGATCTTCGCCTGTGGGCGTTGTATCGATTAACTGTAACCTATCTGATAAGGAACCAAATTGTGATTTAGATAAGGTAGTGGTTGTCGAAGTAACGGTTGCTGTGGTCCTAGATTTGCCGTATGTGTTTAACGTTTTTGTTTTTTTGGTAGAAAACGCTTTGTCGAAACTCGTTTCGGCTTCGCTTGTGGACGCTGTGGGAATGATTAATATTTAAGTATAGTTACCAAAAATTAAATATAAATATGATCATAGAAATGTTTATTTGTTTTCTATAGACCAATTACGGGCGTTGACATTAAAATCAATACAAACTGCCTAAAAGTCGGTTTTTTACGTGATTAGAAAAAAAATATCGAAAACTGCGCATAATTATGAACTGAATTGAATTATAATTACAATATTTTCGTTATTTTGTATAACACAAAAGGGGCTAAGTGAAAGTTACGTTTTTTGATTCCTTCTAACGCTTAGTCCGACGGTGCCTTACTAGCTTGTGCGTGCAGCCAACATTCACAGGTATTTAAGATACTATCACGCAAAAAAATGCGTTAGTTTTTACGTAAAACAATACTCAATAATACAAATACTATAAAACATAATTAAATCGAACCAACAACTACCTAAGGCCCCTTTTACATCTGAGACCATTACCTGTGCTAGTACTGGGCTCCGGTGTTTCAATTTTCTTGGGCGTTTTGGACATACGATGTAAGGAACCGAGACTGCCAGATGTCCTTCGACGATTCCTTTGTAACCTTTGTATGGGTGTGCCGCTAGAAAAGACATATAAAATTGTATTAAAGTTTTGAAATATTTTAATATAAAAAATTTAATTTAGACAAGATATTTTTAATGAAAACGGGCAGCGTTTTCATTAAAACATGATTAGGCAAGATTTTTGATAAAATCTATAAGTGAAAAGTTATTATGTAGGCAAAATTATATTTTAAAGAAAACAAAATGCAACAATTAAAATTGTAAGGCTTTTCTAATTTTAGGCTTCACGCTAAATCTCGTACATAGCATTGTAGGCAGTTGGGTTAAGGTTAGGTGTCTTAAGACACTATACCGTTTCATTTCTTTTCTTTATTATATTAACACTATTTTGATCTAATAATGTAAATAAATAAATAAAAAACTCACCTATTAGAAGCTACAGTATACATTGGATCGGGTCTGCTTTCAGTACTCTCCTCTGTTTTCGGCGTTTGGCTCTTACTAGCCGTTTGGCTTTTACTGGCCAATGTCGGACTTTTACTGGTCGATGCTTGACATTTGCTAGTCGACGACTGACATTTACTGGTAGAAGCTTGACACTTACTGGTAGAAGCTTGACTTTTAGAAGTCTGACTCCTAGAAGCCAGGCTCTTAGATATTGCAGCTCTGCAGCTATGAGTCTTGCTTGAAGACGGCGCTTTACAGCTGCTTTGACTTTTACCAGTATCCCTTTTACTAGAAGTCTGACTTTTACTAGTACGTTTAGTCTCGATCATTTTCGAGCTTTCACTTTTTGGTTTTTTTTCTGTGGACGACGATGACGACGTCGACGGTAATACAGTTTCTGGGACAGTGTAGTTGTGTACTTCAGCTACAACTGTTGAAAAATTTAAATCATAATTTTTAGGGAACTTGACCTCCTAATATAAGGACAATTCGTTCCATTCCCTACATCACGCGGGATTTAGGACTTTTGCTTTGTTACCAGAGCGAAAAAATAGGAATAAATTTAATTTCCTTGAAAATGTCGAACCCACCACCATATAGATGCTTGTGCCCCGACGCTACGACAGGTCAATTATTATAATGTGTTTTAACTTACTAAAATGTTTCAATTTGTTATTCACTTTAAAATTTAAAATTAACAGTTTAGTTTTGTAACATAAAAAGCATAACAATGAGTTGTGATGTACCGAATGTAGGGCCTATATACACGGATATTACAAATTTATACAGATTTTCTTTTCAAATTCACAAGGTAGGCAGAGGGAACTTGGGAACCTAATGTTAAGACACTCCGTTCCGTTTCTCAAACCTCAGTTTTCTGCAGCATTTGTGGCACTACGTGTTAAGTGGTGTAACTAACCGCCGCGCTTTGTCTTATTGTCATAGAAAACAAATTAAAATATCAAATGTTTCATTTGAAAATATTAATTATTTCATTCCCGAGTTGGGATCGAACCCACAAACTATCATCCCATTTACAATTACCATTATGTTCCCAATTTCCTTTCTAACACTTACCCAGTATTAGATATCACTAATACAACCTGAGTAAAATACTACATAGGTCTACAAATATTTTTGGGTACAAACATATTTTTCGTTAGCCATATAAAACATTGTTAGAGTCTAAATAAAAAAAAAACTTGTTTACATTATTAATCTTTAACTGTTCAATTAAAACTTCAATTCGTGTATAATTTTAATCAGACCAAAAAAGGTTACAATTATTTATAATATTTACTAAGTAAATATTAATATAAGCAAAGGAAAAACCTTAAAATAACTACCAAAAATATGAAATCTATAAATAAACTAATATTTGGGACATCTCTGTCATATATACAAAAATATTTCAAAATTAAGCAAAATTATTTCCGATTGGGATTGAACCTACGCCCAAGTACAATTAAAATAGTAACAGTTAAATACCTACTAAAAAACGATATTAAGCGATGGTATTGAAATAATAAGCTATTATTTATATATAACACTGCATGTATACAATACATACAATGTTAAATATAAACAAACTCTTTATATGTCAATGGATACTGTTAGTAATTCTCTGAACCCATTGAATAAATACTAAACATACGCATGTTTCATTGCGTTAATGTAAAAATATTGCAACTTTTGAGAAGCCACGAGACCTGTGGTCGCGACGGGACACAAGTGTGATAAGTTGTAGATTTGATTCGATTTTCGAATTCGAAAATTAAATGTTTAATATGTTCATTTTCATCACTCTAGTAACAAGGCATAGCGCAACGTTGAAAAAACAAAATGCCTTAAGGCTTTTTGGCGGAAATTGGACTATAACTGATAGTTATTGCATTGGGTTCCCAAGTTAACTCTTCCTGCCCTGCCATATGCGGCTAAAAAATATGGCAAGTCACGATTAATTAATTTTAAATGTATACTATACAAATATAATAAAGTTGATACCATTATTTGGTTGGTCGCAATAATCTCAGAAACTACGGACTCGAACACATTGTACTATTTAATATATAATTTCACACAGAGATGTATCATCATATAATGGGATATCTATCTGATAAATGTTCTTAGAAAGGTAATGTTCTTAAAAAATTAAAAAATATGAAACATGGAGGCTCTCACACGCCAATATTTCACAGTGGTTTTTTATTTCTTCAAATAATAACATGAGTATCAAAGTGCTCAATACAAGAACTAATAATAACAAAAATAATACAATGAGAAAATTTAAAAACATAAATACTTTGCTATTTTTTTCTGAATCTGGAAAAGTAAAATAGGGACCGAATATTCAAATGACTATCAACCAGACTAAAAACAACGACGCGAATTACGACGCGATTGTTGAAATCGAACAGACATACCAGAACACAAAACCCGACTACAGAACACTAAAAAGAAAATACATGTAAATTTTTGCTTTGGTGTCATGAAGTCGGACATTTTTAGAATTATTTTAAACAAATACCAAAGTCAAATAGGAGCTACAGGCACTTTTCCAGATTTTTTAGTGTTTTTTTGAGACAGGACATGTTTTTTATATTTTATTTATGGTTAATAATTTTGTAGTAAATATAATTTAAATTTCAATTGTCTTTTGATTATACATCGATTGATAGGTGTTTGTTATGATGAACTTAGTATTTTATTTACTTTAACTGTTTCATATATCAGAACAGGCAAAGCTAACCTGGGAATTTAGTTAAGACGTTCCCACTGACATACATCCGTTTTCCACTTATCGCCTAATATTTAGACATTGCGTGTTGAGTGACGAAACTCAACACCACGCTCCTTATCAGAGCACCCTGCACCACGAAAAGCCTTATTGTTAACTTAAATAATAATAATATTTTATAAATAGACTTACCGGTCTCAGGGATAGCCCTGGCTATCCCAAATGTAGCAGTCTGTCCAAAAGATTTATTTTTATCAAAAAGAAATGTATTTCCCTTATCTGGTAAAAGCAGTTCAGTAAAACTATTTAACATAATCTGAAAATAATAAAACATAAAAAAAAAACAAATCAAAAGTGTAAAAAAAAAATAATACCACAGAAATGATATGAAAAATTGGATCGAGGTTTCTATAACGACACTGGCATATCCATTAAATATTAAAGCATTATTTACATATAAAATTAGTACTTCGAGACAAGACAAGCGTTGCCTTCGATTTTACACCTTATATTTCTATCTTCTATTTTGTACGCTTAATACAAAAAGGGTGGCATTAATTTGAATTGTCTGTCTGTATGCATGTATGTTAATCTATATGTCTATCTGTGGCATCGTAGCTCCCGAAAATACAAAATTCTTGACATCAATTTGAGTGCGTTCTTTTTTCAATTCTTTACTAAATTCCTGTGAATGCATCTTAGTTATGTTTTTTGAAATCGGATAAGCTCTTCAAGAGATACTTACACTTATACAGTATAAATATATTTTTTAAACACAACTAATATCGAAGATATTGATGACCCAAACAGAACATTTCAAATAAAAATAAATAAAAACAAAAATTATATAAAAACATAGAAGAAAAAAAAATAAATCTTACAATTAATCGCCAAAATTCTAATCAACAAAACAAAGTAAACATAACTTTCTCACGGTTAAATTATCAATGTGCCATTATTTTGAAGGTATGATAACTTTTTCGTGAAAAAAAATAACCTATAGCACAGGTAACCAACAGTGACCAAGAGTAGCAGGTTCAAATTTGTGTATGCTTAACTTTTATATTAAAAAATATTATAAACAATATCAACTGAAAGTACAAATTTGAATGCACCAATATTTTTTTCTTTACAGAATCTAAATATTATTTTCTGTTTGAAACTTATAAAAAAGCTCTTATTAGGCTGTGACATTATTTATCTTATATGTTTATGTAATTAAAATGAATATAGTTTACATCTTTAAAGTCACAGATTCAAATTCAAGAAAATTCAAATTTTATATAAATTTGAATTTTGATAACTTTACTATTTCTAAAGCGACAATAACACTACACTATTTCTAGTGCACTAGATTAGCTCTCTATAATATATTCATTCTGGCATAGATTGTTTATTTTAAAATCCGATGTAATATACGAGTATATAGTGCTCTACATGATAAGCTAGTGCACTAAAACAAGTGTAATGTAATTGTAGTCAATTTCCAATCAAATTGTCGAAGCATTTCGTATTCTAAGATAAACCCCCTTTACCTCGTTGTTAGAAGGAGGAAATGAAAACATATAAATATTTCATACCCCCGAAGGAGAATCGAACCCGCAACACATGAGAAATACAATTTAAGGAAACAGAAACATACTTGGGATGAGCCAGCTTCACTGAGGGAGCCCGATGTGATTGTTGCCGTGGGTGCGCTGAGCGCGTGCGTGTGCCTATGACTGAGGCCCACTCTGCGATCCATCCGGATCAACTTCGCTTTGAGCTACGGAAATATATAAGAATTTCTAGTTATTATTTAAAAATAACATTAAAATGTTACTCATGTAGGAAAGTTACTCATTTTGTCGTTGTAATTTTATTGAAATATTAAAATTTACAATAGTCACAATAATCTCTTTCAATCTCGGGCTGGGTTTATTTATTTGAATTAAAACCTTAGAACAATAAAATAAAAATACACACTAATAAGCAAGGTAGGCAGGGGGAACCTGGGCACCTAGTGTTAAGACACTGTTCCGATTATGACACTTACATTTAACACTCTACGCCCAATTCTTGAGGCACTAATTAATTTAAATAATTTTGCTATTATTATTATATTACTAGTAGTAATTAGATCAGTATTGGCGCAGGGTCACAAACATATGACAACTTAAAGGTTTGATCATCACTTGAGGAAATTAAATATTCAACATTCTCATTTCTTCGCTTTGGTAGACGAGGCAAAGTGCAGCGGTTAGCGGATTTGGTTCGTATTGCCTACCATGCTTTGTGCGGAATACAGTCTCTATTTAAAAAAGAAGAAAAATAAGAATAATGAATATTCATTTTATTTTTTATTCTATTTTAATTTACAATGTACAATAGTCTCTAATTTCAGTATATCAAAAGGCCAGGGGTTGTATAATACTGTAGTTAATAAACTATTTTTTTTTGTAAATGTTCCAATGCCTCGTCACAACTGTATTAGCACATCTAAATATTAATTAAATACCTACTTTCAAAGAATAATTGTTCTAATTATCTTTTAATACTATGTGTGGACAATAATAGAAAATATTTGATGACACCTGGTTAATAATTATACTTTTTATTTTTTAATAATATCTATTTTTTGTATAATAACTACAAGAGTATATAAAACTAAACACAAGTTAAAAATATGTCTTTAAAATATATCAATAATTGAAGTACTTCTTAGACTAGGTTCTTACAACTGCTTACTAAGGTATCTTAGGTATTGAATAGAATGACTTTTATTTCATAGAATGAATTCTAATTAATGTAATATTTATACAATATGTGTATATATATATAGTCAAATATAGTAATAAGTATAGAAATAAATATAGTAATAAGTATAGTAATATATATAGTCAAATATAATAATATGAAAAATAATTTCAAGATAATAAAAAAGATAAATAGAACAAAATATATGATTAAAATAGCAATCTTATGAAAAGTTTGCATAAACAAATCTATATTATCACCATATATAATAAAAAAAAATATTTTAACATAAAGGAAACAACAAATATTTTAGTTTCAATGTGTGCAAAAATAACTAAATAAATAACTGAATTTCAGAGATGGTTCACTAAGTTAATATTCAATTAGTTATTATTTATATTCTAGTAACAATGTTTATATTCCAAGTAACAAAAAAGTCTAGTAGTACAAGTACAATGCTAATATATATTACAATATGCCTTCGCATTAATCATTTTAAAAGTACACAAAATATTGCTGAAATATTCGCACAGTGCTAAAAAATTCAAAGCCCAGCAATAGAAATATATTTGTTGCAAAGCAGCATGGCATCTCACTGTAAACATGATGGTTGTGGTCTCATTATCCAGTTTGGGAAATTTGTTATTTTATGTTCCTTGCTGTGGTAAAAAGATAAAGTGCGGTATTTAGTTCAGTTACTAAACATTTGATTAAATGAGAATTTATAACATTATAAAGAGCAAAATATTATTGTTAACGATTAATTTATCTGCATAGATTGCACTTTTTGTTTTAGCTGCACACTATATTACACTTATATCAGGTGGGAACCTTTACAATACTTTACACTACTTAACATTACTCTTTGCTTTGTTACCAAAGGGAGAAAATATTAAATATTTAATTTCATTGAATGGGACTTGCAATCTGTTGAGTTTACAGTCATACGCAAATGCCCTTACACCAGACTGCCTACAAAAACTCTACCTTTAACATTGCATTGAATGTTTTAATAATTAATTACCTTTTGCATGTGCATGCTAAAATAAAACAATAAGCTCTATATATAGTGCATAGGCAGTAAAAAAGGGATATTCAGACATTTTGTTCTCACATCATCATATAATATTTGGATTTGAAAAAATGAGGACATAAAAACTTGACTAAGTGAGAATCGAACCCACAATCATTGCTTCCATAGCCGTACTCCACACTGTTGGCCTACAATTTTTTAGTTAACTATTATTTAATAACTTTATTAATTATTATAAATTATTAATAATTCGCATCGCCATATTTCTTAATATTTTTTACCTATAACATACAATAATTCGCATATATATATATATACATATATTTATAAAAATTACAATTATAACAGAGTCTTTATACGCCAGAGTAATACTAAATAATTTCAAATAAAAATAAACATTTAAAATGTGTACAGCACTCTTACAAAAAATTTTATATAATAAATAATTTTCAATAATAATAATTAAGCAATTATTTAATTACCATTTATAGGAATTTATTTATCTAAAGCCTTCATATATACATACAGATACTAAAAAAATATCATTTTAGTAAATAGTTACAAATAGAATATTAAATATTGTCTAAATATCTATTTCCTAATATCTATCATGAAACATAACCTCCAAAGGATTTTCAAATTTTTCAAGTGTTTATTCCACACTAAAGATAGTGAAACATTTTAGAAAATATATTAATATTTTAAAAGTAGTAGAAAATGAACCCTTTTAAATTATCTAAATTTATACCAACAGTATAAAGATGACAGATAGAATGGTTAAATCACCAATCTCAAGATGTACTTGTTGAACTTAAAAAAAATTTTTTTGTAATATATAGTTATGCAGAAAAATTTAGCTCAGGTGCAATCTGTTACAAAAATATTAACTATTTTCATTTTATGAAGCTGAATGCTGAAGCTACAAATAAATGCTAGTATTCAACAAACAGCAATATCTTTATCAAATGAAAATTCTTAGCAATAATTTTATGTATGGTGAAAATTTGTGAATATTTTTTTCAAAGAGTGTATAAAAATTATAGATTAACTAGTCATAATGCTTAAGCAGTCGAGAAGTTTGTTTTCTAAACATTAAGAACAAATATAAAATTCACAATGTATAAAGATGTCACATTTGAAATCTCTAAGAGATACTATTTTTTCTTATTATTTATTCTGTTTCATAGTATTTATGTAGATGATTTCATTACACTACTTATATATTTAGTTTCATTGACATCTGTTTTAAAGGTAAACAAAGCATATACATGCATTTAAAACTATTAAAAATATCAACCATCATTTCACTAAACTTTAAATAACTTACTGTATCATTTTCTTGCTTCAAGGCTTGATAGAGCTTGTCCCTCTTAGTTATAAGTTCGTTTTGTTGTTGTATCAAATCCAAGTGATATATAAGAAGATCTTTAAGTTTTTTATTTTGGTTTACAGCAACTGTCAACTGGTCTGACAATTTTGATACTTCAGGTGTTGAACTGGTATTCTTATCATCTACCGTAACACAATACGTTGATATTTCAACTTCCTTTTCAAGCTGAAGGGGCGGCCGCCTTTCTGCACTTTGTGAGTGACATGCGTATATGTGATCGAAGGGAAAACTCAGCAGACCGTCTTTGGATTCCAACTGATTGAGTGTAGACAGTTCCGCCGAGAAATTCACCAAATTCGTTTCATTTACACTACTGCGACTGTTCATTTTTATGAAAGCCAATCGTAAATCACTTACGACAAGCCTGCCGGCTGTCAAAACCTAGCTACACGAATTTAAATCTGTTCGTATCATTACAACGGTTAATTTATTCACTGTACACCACAAATCTATTAGTGAGGAGAAAAATATTGATATATTCATCCGTTGTTACATTGTCAAAACATCTATAAATCTACGTATTATACTTAACTAGTGTTTTAATCTGACATTTCATTCACGCACATGTAAAATGATAAAAGATGCAACATTAAAATAGTTGCGACAACAAAAAAATATATAGTAATTTAACGCGGCGGAAGACATTCGAATTAGTGTAATTTATAATAAAATTATTATTTTAATTACATCACTTTATTATTATCAATACTTTATGTCAATAGTACAAAATCCGTAGCAAAATTCATCTTCTAGCGTCAAGGCGTCAACCGTAGACATTTGTTGTTTTTTATTTGTTTTGCTTAAGGTCCACACTATGGGATATCAAGAAACAGCCGCTCCAAACCATAGACAAAATATATAAATTATATTTTATTAAAATTTTGGAATTTTATGTTATTTATAATATGATAATAATTATATGTCAAGTAATTACAGTATAAAGATCAAAAGTATCACTAATATTCTTCGATTTTGTGATTGGATATTGTACTCATTTTAGTGAATTCTAATAAAAAAATCCTTGTAGCTCAGTTAAATAATATCAACATTAAATCAGTTTTATTTCACTACGTAATAACTTATGTAGTGCTAGTCGATAATTTTTAAAGTTAAATGTATGAAGACATCATGTCGAGTTTTGCTATCTAGCGCCACTGGCGCATGTGCACAGACAACGAATAACAAAATCAATATCGGTACAGATACATGTACGTCATCGTTTAAACATTTATAATTGATAAATTATTTTTTTAGTTCTAGGTTTAAAATAAACTATTATTTACTAATACAGTTTATAGTAAAACAATATCTTTAACTTGAAATTGATACTTCGTATGTTTTGTTCAGGTAAACACTTCAATTTTCCCGGAATACATTTTAACAGGAATTCAGTTGTAAATTAACTCTGAGATTTCATAAAAGCAAGTACCTATGGATTTCTGATCAAAGCGCTCTTCCATCAACAAGCATTTGCCAATCCAATTATAGAATGCCTGGAACCGTTATTAATCTGTTTCACTATATTAAAACAATAGAATATATGTGTTATTTTGAAATGACATATTTTAGGTATAAATTTAATTCTAGTCTAAATAAAGCATAATTGTATAATTTCGACATCAAATTTCTTATATAGTAAATATAAAAACATTATAGTGCTATGTTACATTTGTTTGTATGGCTTCCTTTTAACTACCTAATATATATTATCATAGTAGTTAGTATTTAAAAATACATAAATACTTACTTAATTTAAAAATTGTCATATCTTTTAATAAATTGCGTTTTAAAATGTCTGAAAGAATTTCAAATAGTAGAATTATATAAGTAGGTATAAAGTGTGACAAAAAATATATGTTTCATTTTAAGTTTAAGGAGGTATAGCTAAATAGAGCAAGTCCTTTATTACAAAAATATGTCACATCTATCTCTGCTGTTTATATACATATACATATATTCTGTATAAGTACGACGAAATAAGAAAAGATAACGAAAACGTGCATGCATCATCGTCTTCTTACAGTGCATAAGAATTAAAAATAGTTAATTCCCTCCGATTGATAGATTCCAACTTACGTTTTATCAAAAAGATGAAAAAAAAATGTTCTAAAATGGTAAGTCAAACTCATTCTAGTTTCAAAAATTGATTGAAGATGGCGCTTCTATAAACGTTAAGTTTAAATTTACTTACGTTTCATTTTCAGAAATTCTAAGGGTATTTTGCAGATCATTTTAAAATTTTAAACATATATTTTGTGTGTTATTTTATTAAAAACGGAATATTAGTATCTGTCTTCTCATGGCGGATTGCACTGCATCTATAATTTAATATAACGCCCAGCTAGCTATAATGGAATGATTATGGCGGCGACACTTTTTCAATTAAAGGCCTATTTTATTTAGGTTCAAATTGCGTATATCACATTGACAATCGTTTCGTAACAAGGCGATTAAATAAAACGTCTTATATTATTTTTTTTCTTTTTTTTATTTTGTGATACAGTATTATCTATTGCTACACTATGATTAAAAAATAATGAAAAAAAGGATTACGTAAGCAGATTTATTACAATTATTTACCTCCCAATCACCTTTATCTGCAAAGTAAGCAAAGCTCTGAGCCCCTCCCCATATGCTTACGTAAATATTTGTCAATCATTGTATTGTTTTATTTTAAATATTGTATAACGTTATAATTGGTTCTAAAGCGAGTGCCTAAACTTATGCATTATTTGCGGGAATCCCCGAAAATGGGTTTCGTTTTCAAGCAAAGACAATGTGAGGGTTGCCATTCGTGTAAAAAAATAAATAACTACTGATGACGTCATGACGTCATCATCATCGAGACTCCCCTACCCCCCTATGTCATCTAAACTAAGCAAAGCAAAATACCCCCTGTACCCCATAGTGCTTACGTAATACTTGAACGGCCCCTATGCAATACATTATGTATGTTTACTTAAAAAAATAATTAATTTCAGATGTTCAATAAGACCTAAAAAAATAAGTAAGTATCTTTTCTTTTTCTTTTTAGCTTCACCACACAAATCAGGGTAGGCAGAGGGAACCCGGGAATTTAGTGTTAAGACACTCCATTCCACTTCCGCTCCCCACTTTCCGCCAAATTGGAGGCATTGCGTGTTGAGTGGCGGAACTCAATGCCGCGCTTTTAACTTAACCGGAGCGAAGATAAGAAACATTAAATATTTAATTTGAAAATATGAAATATTTCATTTGGTCGACTGGGGATCGAACCTGTCGGTTACAGCCACACGCTTGTGAAGCTGCGTCACAACATGCCTCAACTAAACTCAAGTAAATGTTTAATATAAAAATAAAATAAACTACTAGAGCGTGTTGTAGCCATACCTCAGTTATTTTATAAGACCTAAAAATTTTTTAGATGGTTACTTTGGTTTTTTTTAGATGGTTATTTTGGTAGCTATTAGATAAATAAGGTGCATAAAATAGATCGTTACATTCCTTAAATTGTAAACCTCAATTATTTTATATAATTTTCTTTGGAGTATTATTAAAAATTAAGTTATTTTTTACAAGATCATTATTATGGTTTCACCCCCTGCGTACCTGTGCTGTACGCACTTCTAAGCCCTAGTAAATTATGAGCGCCCAAGAAATTATGTTTCGTGTTCTCACATAGGTATATCATAATCTGTTATTAATTATTAATTATTTTGCATTTTATCATTACAAATTATTTTGTTTTTTTTTATAGCTTCACGCTGTATCCCGCACAAGGAAGGGTAGGCAGAGGGAACCCGGGAACCTGGTGTTAAGACACCTCGTTCCACAATCCGTTCCAAATTATTTTGTTTTATAAATAAATAAAATGTATGAAAATAAATCAGCAGCTTTTAATATGTCATCTTTAATTAATATATTTATTTTATTTTCACTCTTTTTATTTCAAATAGCACATTCGCTCAGTAGTTTTATCGCAATAGCGAAACGAAAAGAATAAGAAAGCGTCCATTCTCATAATCGTTCACATTTATAATATTAGAAGAATAATAATTTCTCAATACTTACTGATCCTCGACGGGCAGGCCGCTGCAGGGGCGACCTTGAGTTTCTTAGCATTTGCCCGTAATTCAAGGGCGATAATTCGCGACGTATCATTCTGACAGGTAAAGTTTCTCTCCATACACATGAAGATAGGCTAGCGCTTGTCGCGCAAGGCGTTTCGCTATCAGTCTAGAATTTCACTTATATGTATTATCGAGTAATACAAATTATTAATTGGGAAGAGGGGTTTCTGACAATAAATCTGAAATTTGCTAAGAAAATACATTAGTTTATTAGTTGTAAAGTAATACTTAAAAATAAAGTTATAAATAATTCCATATAAAAAATAAAATATAGAAAGTCTATCTAAAAGGAAGAATTAGTGCATAGACACATTTAGAGCTAAATAAATATGTAATGAGATTGAATGCAAGGATTTTATACGAAAAAAATAGCGTCCTTCGATGAAAGGGTTAAAACTAAATAATTTTATTTATATTTATGTAACAAAAAAAAACTGACTTCAAACAGCTTCTCCATATTCCAGTACTAAATTGATTTTTAAAATCCATCTATATACATGTTTCAATCTATGACATCTATCAGTCTATGAAATCTTTTCTTTGAAGTCGGTTAATAAATAAAGTGACAAAGATAGTTAAATTAAAAAATTACGTTGAAACCTACGGATAAACCTTCGCTGTTAATCTTGTTACGTTCAAGCAGATTAGTTATAATTTTGTATATAAAATATTTTACATTTACTCCGTTATAGCACAGGTGCATCCATAATAAGATTATGTTGAGCTTCACAGATTATACCTAATAGCAGGCACTACCCGTATTTAGTCTCTCTCTGCTCTATTTTTTTTTCCTAATTTACAATTGATTAAGAGATTGTGTTGAGTTGCGGAGAATAACGCCCCGTTTACGCCACAAAGGGAAATAAATAAAAGAAAATAAATTTACTTAAGAGTGGAGTTTGAACCAATTTAATGTAAGCCATTGTGGCCTCAATGACACTGTTTTTTTAAATAGTTTATAATAATTAACACAATAGTATAAAATATAAGTTATATCTATTGATAAAATGTTCGTTATCATTGTTTTAGCATGATGATGCAACGTATTTTCATGCTAAAAATATTGCAGGTTATTCAAAAGGAAATGGGGAACCTAGTATTAAGCCACTACGTTATCATCATTACAGGTCCATTATATCGTAAGAAAAGAAGTGTACTGACTGACTTTGTTTATTTGAAAATGTCATCTGCCAATAATAACTAATATTATAATTCTTTTATGCCTTTCTCATCTAGACACTTTCTTTTCACACTTTCCGTTGAACTCGAGGCATCACGTGTTTAGTGACGGAGGTTAACGCCGCGTATTGCCCCCTTACAAGAGCGAAAAAAAAATGTTTTAAAAATATACGAGTATGTACATACATAATACATATTACGTTTTTAATTGAAAATTTTTCAACGCACTCCCTTTCGAGAGGTCTTCCTATTTATTCAAATTAATTGAATATGAAAACGAGGGCTTCTTTCATGAGTAGTTATTGAAAGTGGAGTGAATATA
>JAXGGP010000028.1:10564826-10575485 GCA_035584415.1 Eueides aliphera
TATATATCCTGGCATATGCCAGGATAGGTAGAGGAGATCCAGTGTTAAGATATTGCGCCCCCTATGGTCCATCTGTTCCGCGTCCTATACGCAATGTATCAAGGAACACAAGTATTAAGACGCGGAACTCAACACCACACTTCGTAATTTTCTGTTATCCATATCTGAAGTGGACGTTACTTTTTGAGATTACTTTATGTTAGTAATTAGGCTATTCTCTTAATGATCAGGTGATAACGACATATTATTGCAGTAAAATTCAGAATAATTAGGCAAATAAATAATCATGTTCCAGTTACAAAAGTAGGGCTGCCTATTACACCAACATCATTAATAATAATTAAATAACTCTTACAATCAGAAAACAATAATGATCGTGCCCCTGGCGACCGCGTCACTGTAAAAAGGACAGATCTTCACTCGAAGAAATGAAATAATTGATGTCTTCGCTCAGGTAACAAGACAAAGCGCGACGTTGTGTTCCGCAGAGTAGGGAACAGAAGTGACTCGATAGGAACGTCGTGTCATAACACTAGGTTTCCAAATTTCTGCTTACCTTAGACAACGTAAAATAATAAAAAATAAGAGAATATATTTTAGAACTATAATTATATCATGCCCAAGTTGTAATGTTAAATAAAATGTACCCCACATTTTATTTAACATTACAAAGTGCATGTACGTACTAACGTGGACATTTCTCTATGTAAAGGTTCTAGTATATTTAAATCTCTCAAAGCTAAAGGCAAAGTTACCTAACATAATAAAATGGGTCGAATTTAAACTAATTTAACGAGAATTTCACATGAGGTACCTCATACAAAGGGAGGAATACAAAGAATCAAAATCACATTTCATCTTGTTTATACTATAACTACTCAGCTTCACGCCGTATCCCGCACATCGCGGAGAGGTAGAGGAGACTTGGGACACTTCGCTCCATTCGCCTTTCTGTTTCTTTGTTGAGTGACGAAACTCAACATCGCGCTTTGCCTTGTCACCAGAGCGATAGAATGAAGACAATAAATATTTAAATTAAAAATAATAAACTTTTATTTTCCATGAGTGGGGATCAAACCCACAACCTTTCACGTTTTCAATCACACGCTGTGAACGCTTACTATAAACTTATTTACTTTTTAATACAAAAGAGAATGAATCTGATAAAATCTTAAAGTATAATTATTATTTAATGGAAAAAGCTTTTGGCTTAAGTATTCAACGTGTACGTATTAAATATTTATTTAGTTTCCATTAAATACTCACCAGACGTATTCAATATATGTATATATTAAAAGCTTTTCTAGAAGCTTTACGTAAGAATCGGATTAAAGCTGATTGGTTATATATTGAAACGGTTTATCAATATATTTCTAATATTATAGTTAATTTAGTACTAAAGCACTCTATAACAAACAACTCTTTATAATCTAAATCATCATTTTCACTAAGCGAATACAACTGTGCCACAATATGGCCAAACCGAAATAGTAGATACTTTTAAAGGCGTTTTTTTGGTAAAAGGAAGGAAAATGTTTAGAAACTACCTCTGACGTAAGCCAAGCCGTGAAATCCTTTGAGCTTAAAACCGTCAATAACAATCACACAATATTAAAACGTTATGTAACGTATGTCGTTTGTCGTGAGTAAATATATCCTATTTCATAGCTGAAAAGTTAATTGTGTCTTCAGTGATTTTTTAATCCATATATAAAGGTATTAAATCGGTCGATTTATTTCAGATTTCACTTTTATCTGCGTTAATAAGTATTGTAGCGAAGCTTCAGGCTGCAGTGGTTCTGAAACGCTATGGCTATGATTTTGTTTTCTCATTTGGGTAGTGACATGATGAGGAGGCAAATAATAGGCTCGACTCACAATGCCTCAAGAAATCGGCGGAAAGGAACGGAAGTGTCCTTATGGGAACCGATTATCATAACACCAAGTTATGAGGTTCTTGTCTATACACCTTATAAAATGAAACCAATAATTTAACCTTAACTTTAAACCAAAATTTAATTTACCATTTGTATAATTTTGCGATGAATTATTAATTTAATTTTTTATAATTAATATTGATATAACATATAACGGATTTAAAGGGCACAGTAGGCTTCTTAAACTACCTATCTACTACGACAAAATTATAGACATTTGTGTTTTGTTTGGTGGAATTAAACACCTCTATATATATGATCAAACTGGAAAACTAAATTAAAATTTAATCTGTAGTAAATAGTTTATCTTATTTCTTACTCAAAGACAATTTTCTTTAACGTTAAATATACTTAGCAAGGAATTTTTCAATCTGTCTATTTACGCGCACTTTAGGACCGGCGAAACTTTTAAAACAAATACATTGAAGCCCAAAATTGAGCATAACCAATGCTCGATTTTAGGCTTGTATGTGTACTATATAAAAATAGTTTAAAACGTCATATAGCCACCGCCCATGCCTTTTGATCACAGTAAAGAGATTTCCATGTCGGCAACAGGCAGCCAATCAGTTTATGCAACCGGATATGGTTTCCGCAGTCACCGCTCAATTACTATTTCCTTATTGTTTCGGAAAGCTCGTAATTATCATTGGGGATGATTGTTTAGTGAGCTTTTGGTACAAATGTTTTGATTAAGAATGAATTGAGGATATTTGATAGTTATACTTTGATTATAATATTTTTAATAATTTTGTAAATATAATGAAAATATTCTTCGAGACGCGGAAAGAGCCGCTAGAAATAAAAAACGATTTTTTGTTTAATTTAAATTTCTCTTTAATATATAATACTGTTCTAATTCAATATATATTTTGCTGGAAATGAAACGATTTACAAAAAAGCGTCCTCTTTAGTGTTGTCCTTGTTCTAGCACATGGGAGAGTAGGCAGAGGCAATTTAGGGACCTAGTGTTAAGACACTCCGTCAGTTCCTCGCTTATAAATAAAAACGTTTAAAATTAATGCATAATCCAATAAATATTTTAAAATTTAAGAAAATGAAGCAATAGAATACTGCATCTTTAGCAACAATAAGAATATTAAAATCCAAAGTCATAGAAACTCTTTGTATTACCATAACAATTAATAAAACGCACCTTCAAGCTTTTTACCGCATATAACAGAGTGTGCAAGAAATAAAGATCGAATTCACAACCATCACATTTACAGTTACAAGCTCTCCCATTTTTTCACTCTCTCCCGAATAAGCATAGAAATTATATGTGAAATGTAAATATAATTAACACTATTTCAAAAACTAATCTTACTACTGAATCTAAAAAGATATTTAAAATAAGTAATTGTTTCTGTACCGGATAAAGCCATACAGAGTTGACGTTAAAATATATATTTTTAAATACACAAGCTTGTATTTGAAGGTTCCCTAAATGTCAAATGTTGAAACACTTATTTAAAATGGTAACGACAGAATTGAGAAATGTTTCTTTTTGTTGACTTCTTGTGAAAGTGTTAGTATCGACTTTTAAAGAAATTTCAATTGAAAATGCTAACTTAACTTTGAGTTTCTTGGTTATATTTATAATTTCTTGTTTAGTAATAAAACAAAGTCTATTGTGTTTCGCTACTCTACACTCAGTGTTTAAAAATTATATGAAAAATGAAATCAATTTTTTTTGCTTCACGCTGCATGAACATTGCAGGATTGGCAGAAAGAATTTGCTTACCTAGTGTTAAGATGAGAACAGAGTGTCTCATTTAAATATTTCTGTTTCCCACTATCCACCGAATCCAAGGCATTATGTGTTGAATGCCATAACTCAACCACGCAACTTGCAAGGCAAGCCACCAACGCAAAGAGATGATAATATTAAATTTTTCATTTCCTTAAATGTCGATCAAACCTTTAACCTGCGCCACGACTGGCTCTTATTAAATATACTCTATAAATAACATTCAATTTAAAGTTTACTTACAAGTAGTATAATAAGCGCTTTGACGTCCCTAGGTCGACTAAGAGTGCTTCTAAGAAGTGACGTCACAAGTGTTTAGCACTATGTTAGTTTTACACCACTGCAAGTCTGTGTAAGTAATATGATAAGTAATAATATTATTAGGGAAAGAGGGGAATGGGAGTGTTTTAACACTGTGCCTACTTTTTCACTTGCGAGATGCAGCGGGAAGTTAAAAATAAATAAAATTCTCTCAATCTACTGTCATTTCTCCTCTCCAGACAAATTGTGGCATTGAGTTCAGCTGTTTATCAATTGGAAGTGACATACCTCGGCTTTATGTCACAATAAGTGCTGCTCTAAAATTTTATTACATTAATAATATTGATATTGATTTAATTCTACAAATAGAAATAAATTTATTATTGGTACTCCAATATGAATGAACCTACACACTATAAGTTTAAAATCGATATAAAGCTGTCACTGTTGCTTTACTATCTTATGTATATAAACAGCTGCATCACCATTTTTTTTTCAAATTCACGTATGTATTCCGCCTGCACCTGTTTTGGTAGGCAGAGAGAGCTTGGGAGTCTTGTCGGTAAGTGAGAAATGTTTTGGACATTGCGTTCCGTTTCTCACTTTCCGCTGAATTAACGAACCGACTACCTACCCGTGGCAGTATTTCCAGGTCGATACGATATGGGTACTTTCATAATAACAAGGCGCGAAGACATTGTCTTTAAAGCGAATAATGGACCGCTATTTTTTTCAATAATCTTAAGCTTAAACTACATAATTTTCTACATACACTGCTCGACGTTCCATTATTAAAATTAAATAACTTTGAACAGGTAGTTTATGACAAAGTTCAATAAATTGAACGAATTTTAACGTAGCTTTTAGGAAAGTTCGAGTTTAGTTAAACTATTCTCGCAGTTAGTTACATATAGTTTTATTATCTCCCTTACAAAATGTCAGCTCATTATTAGTTAAAAGTAGTCGGCTATGAAATTTTCAGCTAAAATTCAAAATTATAAGGGTTATCTGCCATTATTTTGTTCACTAACTTCAGCTTTACGTATGCGTTAGCGGGAGCATATGGCAGGGTGGGCAAAAGGAACTTTACTCATAAGCCCCCATAAACTACTTCATAGGCATAGGCAAATGATTGCTTACTTAGCATCATGCTGTACCCTAGCGGGGTGAACAGAAAGAACGAAGCGCCAAACGCTACGGTCTCGGCATACCTTTCACTGTTATTTATGAAGATATATGCGGGGGGTCGATATGCTTTTTATGTGATTCTCCTCCAGTGTCGTAGATACAGTGTTTTCGAAAATTAACCGAGGTCTCCCACTCCCTCACTTACCACCCTTTTTTCCTTCATATATTTTTTTGTTTCCTTTTTTTATCACTCGTTCCCTCGTCGTGCCCAAATCACCTCAGTACATTCTTCTTCATTCTCACTGTGACATCAACGCTAGTACCTATTATTCTATGTATCTCTTCATTAGCCTAAACTGACTCCGCATATCCTACAAAGAGATGGCCTCCACAATTTTCATCTTTCTTACATTCCTCATTTTTATAATACCCACGTTTTTTTTTATTTATGGAAAAAACAAGGCAAACAAGCGTACGGGTCACCTAATGGTAAGGGATCACCGTCGCCCACGGCCCCGTGTAACACCAGGGGAGCTACGGGCGTTGCCGGCCTTTAAGACGGAGGTAGACGCGCTTTTTGAAGGTACCCATGTCGTATCGACCTGGAAATACTGAAATACGTTTAGCTGCCACATAAGAGTGTCGGAAATATTGCATTATATACGGCCAAAAGAGCAGCTGTGCTGACGTTTCGCCATCTCAACAATACAGCTAAGGCACCGTTTACTCTGTAACCAGCAGCAGTACAGCTTTCTACATCCATTTCGTATCTTCCATCTCTACTAAACATACTTCCCAAATATACTACTTTATTCATTTGTTCTAATATCTTATCATTTACGCTGCAGACCGTAAATATAGTTTACAGCCTACCTCAAGCAACCGCTCATATTGTGCTGGGACAGTATCCATTATCTCCATTTTACAACCCTGTTAAACGCCTTTTCCAAGTCCACAAAGGCATAGAAAACTTTTTGTTTTACGGATAAAAATGTGTCTGTTATCAGGGAAGCGAAATCATTACGTAAATTCATACACCCTCTATCGGTTCTAAAGCCTCTCTGGGCCTCCCGCAGTAGCCTTTGGATTAATCTTAAAGATAATACGTTTTTGAGATAATACAATATAGGAACATAAAATTTTCATTTAATTACGTCGATAGTTGATTTCCTTAATTCGGAAGAATCAATTATTTTCAATTTCCCGCTCTGGTAACAAAACAAAACGCGGCGTTGATTTCCGTCATTCTATATGCAATGTCTAGAAAATTGGTTCGTTTTTGAAAATTGTAAGTGACATAACAGTAATAAGTGGACTTTGCCTAACTTTCTGAGAGTGTAATGAAAAAAAAAAGAAATATAATATGTTGAAAAAAAATAAATGGCTTATATTATAATTCGGTTCGTAATTTTTAATTGTTAAATAGTAATGAACTCATGACGCAGAGACATACGCGTGTGGCTGTAATGTGACTGTTATTTCAACCTCCACCTGAGACTGGAGACTGATATATATAATAAATTTATTTCCTCGCCCTGTGACAGATGCAATGCCAGAATTTGGTGGGAAGTGCTGAAAGGAGTATCTTAACACTAGGTTTCAATCTTAGGTACCCTCTGCCTACACTGCTATGTACCAGATACAGCGCGAAGCCAAAAATAATGATAACTTTACCTTAGTTATAAAATAAAACATTCTTTGTCTATTTTAGAATCAATTTTAAGGCTGTATAAGATAAAATAAACAGGCAAATGCGACGTGGATTCGCTGTAAAATTTTAATTAATTCGTTTCTACTTATAGAACGTAATCGATATTAGGATAACTATAACGATCACATAAAATACAAATTCAATCTATGCAAAAATCACAAGGTTATATATTTGGAGTACATCAAAATAAACTTTTTTTCAAATAATTACTAAAAAATAATTAATAAAAATTAAAAAATATAACATACAATATTAACTTTTAGCTTTACACTCGTCTCGCTTAAGTAGGGGAGGCAAAGGGAACCTAGTGCTTAGACACTCCGTTTTCAATCTGCCACCAAATTTGTAAAATTTTGCATGTAGTAAATATACGCCGTGCCTTGTCTTCTTATCGGATTTAAAATAATTCCGCCGAGTAGGAACCATGTCTACAACCGCCGCTTTAATAGTTGCTGCGTTACGATAACTTCTACAATATTAAAATCACTTAATTAAAATAGCTACCATGAAATAAAAAAGAAGAAGAATAGTGAAATCAGTCGTGGCGTAAGGGCACAAGCGACTGTAAACGCGACAGGTAGTGGCTTCGAATTCTATTCAAAAAAATGAAATCATCAGAAGCAAAGCGCGGCATTGACTTCCGCCATGCAACAGCGGGGGTACACTAGGTTCCCATGTTTGCTTTACTTACACACCCTGCTATGAAATTTAAAAAAAGGAATATGAAGAATTGAAAGGGAAATTCACTATTCAATCGCATAATACAGAAAATGTGATGAGAGGCATATAAAAAAAAATCGCTTCTATAACAAAGAACGCGCATAATATTTTAATAAGTTTAATTAAGTAATTTATTGAATAATATATGAAATATATATTATGTTTTATATTAAAAAAATGTGGTCGTTTCAATATTTTTTTATAATAATAAATAGAATAAATCAAGTATCATATAAAATAACCCTAAATCAAACTTGTACTTACCGGGTCAACCGTCTATCCGGTTCCATCTCGATTTCTTTAATTTCACCCGTTCATATTAAAAGTATCTAAATACATGACGACGAAAAGTGTTCAAAACTTCGCGCATTCAACAAGTAGTTCCCCAACAATAAGACGCGCGAGACGACTTCGTTAGATGAAAATTTCCATATTCTACATATTTAAAAAAAAATCAAACAAAGTTTTAATATTTATATTAAAAAAAAATATAATATATTTAAAAATTATTTACTATTTCATACAAGTCACTTGGAAAATTTTCAAGTGCCGTCGCAACTGTCGACGCGTGGTTGCTGCCGTGGCGGTTGCAGCAATAAATATGATCTGGGGGATGCGATGAGGCGACTGGGACGCGCGGGGAGCCACTGCATACAGACTGCACCTAGCCTACTAATTAAAACAAATAACGAAATACAACTCCCTATATATACTATTTGACAGACTTAATAATTAAGCATCTAATATTATTTTAATCGAAATCGATTTTTATGATGATTTAAAAAATAGTATTTAAAAATTTTAGCGCTTTCTGTAGCTAGGTCTAGGTCACGCAGCCTCCCCCCGCTGCCTGCCTGTCAGGATCGATGCGTGCTAAGATTACTGCGCAATTGAAAAATAATATATTATGAACATCGTTAAAAGTTAGGCCAAGACAATATCTAAGTCTAAATCATTCCAGTATTTGGGTAAAAGCTCCATTTTCTAACATCTTGCCTCTAATAGTGACGGCAAAACCTAAGTGTAAGAAGTAGGTCAAACGGAGAGAGCGAGGGGCGCAGGCGCCAAGCGGCGTCGCGCGCATCCCTTTGTTCCGACACCGCCGCCGCGTTACGACACAGTAACCGGATTCCACAACTGTACCCCCGAAGACTTCACTTCTCATGTTGAGTAACTAGCTGCCTATCCGGTAAGTGCTGTCCGCCGTCCGCCATCCACGCACCGAACCTCCTTCCTCCCAGATAGTTCAGTGGTTAGATGTTTCTTACAATGTTGAATCGAATTAGCGGACTAGATTAGCGTTTAGGGCATGCATGCTTATCTATGTTTACGTCTTTGAGTGTTCGATCTGAGCCCGCAATGTCCTTTCCCTCGAGCGTGAAAGTGTTTTATTACAGATGAGATGTTTGTAGGGAGTTAAGATGGTGTTGCTAAGCGTAGGAGCGGCATGAGGCGTCTCGAGATGCAAGGCAGGGAGGGCGTCGGAAAGGACTCCATGATGTCGCGCAGCGAGTCCACGGTCAGCCGGTACACGCCGCACACGCCGCTGGGCGCGCCGGACTCCGTCAGCGTCGACTCCAATCCCATGCCAACGATATACCGGTACGACCCGACACCGCTCACGTCCGAGAGAAGACGTGTGTCTAACTAATAGACGCGCTATTACACGTCAATAATTAATTAGTATCGATTTCAGTTTGCCGTCGTGCCATTGAGCAACTGCACGATAAATTCCTATGCTATAGATAAACCATTAAGCGTTAGCGTCTTCTCACAACGGAGAGCCAAGCATACCGCATCTCACAGCGATCGACGCATGCGAGTAGGCACCGAAGGCGACTTATCTTTTGCGAAATTGTTAAGTATATACAATAACCTTGGTCTGATCGATAGCGAATTGTTTAAGTTTATACATATATAGCATATGAGTATATGGTTTAATTATTTTCAACAATCTATTTCGATCCGGTCACGGGGAGTATACGTTCAGCTTAAGATACCGCCGAATAAGTAGTACGACGCTTGGCTTGCATCATCTCTACGAGGGACCTGCAGGTACGGTATCTACTCCACTGTTGCATCGTCACCGAGCCTCATATACTCAATCCTCTTCCTCGCTACACACTGCCTTTGCTTCACTTCTATCGCTTGTATGTCAATCTTCATAAAAGTAGGTTATTTTTTGTAGTTATTAAATACATAAACCTTTAAATTTCGATATTTATAATAAATACACGTAAAAATATTTTTTGTTTATATCAGGATTAATGCATTTTTTATCATATAAGAACACATACTGTTTAATTGCATTAGTTATTTGAAGTAGTCGTTATAATGAGTTTCTGTTTCTATTAAGATTCATTTGTGTACTGTATATACATATGAAACCTAACTTGTGCTAAAGTAGTTGTGAATCTAAAGCTATTTATAATATTTTTTCTATTTCATGAAGTTAGATGCGTTTATATATAGAATTAGCGTTTGCAAGTTTCACTATAGAGAAAATATCTCGGTTTTTCCCGCATAGCAAGATAGGCAAAGGGAAGGGAAAGGGAATCCAATTTTCGAAACACAACATCCTAAATTGCGGAAGTCGACGTCACGAAACGTAGAAATTTGAATTTTTGCATTTCCCTGAGGGCTTTGTATCCACAACCATCAGATTTACAGTCGCACGGACCCATCCCATGACGACCTTAACTTTAACTGTAGATAGTCTAGATATCAATGTAGGTACTTAATATAAGGTAGCTTAGTGATATTAAATAGTTTAATATATATATTAAATTAGTAACGTTGATATTTTACAGTTAACAAGTAGATACATAGATATATTGTATAGAAAATATAGTATAGTATAAATTTAGTTCACAATATTATAATTTACTTATATTACCTTCCCACAACAATAAACAGCTATAAAAATCTTTGGTATGAATATTCTATTTAAATTTACAGCTATTGAATACAATTAATCAAACATTTTTTTACTACTTTTATGAACTAAGAAACGTTTACATAAAAGCTACATTAAAAAAATCTTTTCATACTGCTGACGAAATTGTTTATGGTCTCCTCTAATCTATAATTAAAATTTTAAATTGAAAGTTTATTTTCATTATTTACGTAAGGACTTAAGTTATTTTAAATAT
>JAXGGP010000028.1:10585432-10604314 GCA_035584415.1 Eueides aliphera
CAACACGCAATGCCTCAAATTCCGGCGGAAAGTGGGGAACGGAAAGCGGAACGGGGTGTCGTAACACCAGGTTCCCGTGTTCTCTCTGCCTACCCTGCCTTGTGCGGGATACAGCGTGAAGCTAATAAGAACACGAGTACTTTAACACCATCTGTCTAAGAAGCTGTTCGCAAAGCGTGAAGTTTAAAATGTATAAAAAAATAATGACTCCAGAAAATAATTTGTCTTTACAGGTTATTTAAGCCTGCAATATTGACGTTTTCTACATAATAAATTATAAATGGACAATATTTTTTTCATTAAATAAATAAATATAGAAAATTGTTCTTGTAGTTGTATTGTGTCTTAGTGAGGACAGAGTGTGTTAACAAAAGACCTCCAGGTTCCGTCTAAACTCTCCCTCCCTTTAACCTCTGAAGCTAAAAAAGTAACGAAAAACGAAAAAGTTATTTAAACTTAGCTAATTTAAACACAAGAAAATAACTAATATCCTAAAAAAGCAAAAGTGTACAAGATATAGTAATTGTTACTTTATCATCCGTCTTAGCTCTGTTTTATAAAAATCGTTTCATAATTTTAAGAACTACAAGTACTTTGCCAAAATAAGGTAGCTATTTGTTAAGAACTTTTAGTTGTGGAAAATTGAGAACGTAGTGTTAAGGCACTCCGTAAATAATATAATGCTCATATAATAAGATTTTTATAATATTTTATCATTAAAAATGCTCATATTTAACTTCCACTTAAGTCATTTATGACGATTATTTACCTTTTGACTACTGTATTAAACAAAAATTGGCGTTGAATTTTGCAATCCAACACACAATGTCTCATAAAATCAGCAACAAGAGCGTTACGCTAAAGGAATAAACGTGTCGTAGTGCAGAGGCAAGCGTGCGACTTTAAATTCAGGTAGTAGGTTCCACTTCCACTCGAAAAAATATTTATTATTTAGATTTCTTCGCTCTGGTAACGAGACGAATCTCCAGAATTCAGCGGAAAGTGAGGGACGGAAGTGTCTTAACACCAGGCTCCCAAGTTGCCTACTCTACTATAGTGTCTGTTATCGTGAAGCTAAAAAAGAAAAATTAATCAAAATTTAGATAAATTAAGCATAGAACTTAACCTCCCAAATAAAGTAAAAGAAAAATTCAAGTTAACTTAAGTTACTCAACCAAGGTTACAATTCCCATATTCTAATTTGTATGTAGCATTAAGCGACGACGCAAGACCGCCAAACGCTATCCTCAATTATCCTGCTCCAGGACTAAATATAGTACAACATACTATTGCGTCTCGCCAGTGGTCAGACGTGATCAGGCGTGGTCAGACGTGGTCAGGTGTAGTCAGGCGTGGTCGAACGTGGTACAACATGGCACTTGTTTATTTTGATTGGCTGGACTATTTAGTTTTTGGTGCTATGTTGCTTATGTCTTCTTTAATTGGAGTATATTTTGCATTTTTCGCCCAAAAGAAGCAGAATACAACTGCTGAATATTTGATGGGTGGGAAAACGATGGGAATGTTTCCCATTTCGATGTCCTTAATAGCCAGGTATTGTACACATGTGTTTTTATATAAAAAATTTTTTTTTTATAAATTGGCGCGCTGTGCTAGCGAGTGTTACTTTGGCGAACTATTTGTGTTGCTTATGTATTTTTTCATATTAATTTTAAATATGTTTTGAAATATATTAAGATCTTCTTCCGATATATTTTTGGTCCTTTATTCTTGTTTCAATTTTATTACTTTTTTGTTACTCATATGCAAGTGATAAAATCAGCCATCACAATTATTATCTATAATTTTTTTTTTAATTTTTAACTTTCACCGTTAGCAGATACACAAAGGAGATGTACTGTTCCCGTTAGACATCCGCTTGTCAAAACGCAATATTTGGAAGATAAATCGGCAAGTAGGGATACTTTTCGGTCAATTTTCTATATATTGCGTGTTGATAACCGGAACTTAACGCCGATAAGTGCGGAAAAATGTACTTAGCTTCACGCTATATCCCTAGCGAGGTAGGCAGAGAGAACGGAGCGCCAAACGCTACGGTCTCGGTATACCTCTTTCGCCTCGTTTATTGTCATTAACCTCTTCATACATGCCCTCCGGAGGATCCCTCCTCCCTTTCTAATGAAAAAATGTAAATAATTTAAACATCCCCATTTCCTGAATAAGAAACAAACCCATGACATAAAAAGATCTTGTGTTAAGAAGAAATTAATTAGTAAAATATAGTAATTTATTTCTTCTTATAGTGTGTTAAGATAACGAATCAATGTCTAATGCTTACCCTTATAGCCAATCAGAGTACTTAAGCGAATGAGTGAGCGTGGGGAACTGTAATTTGTTAGAGAACTTCCTTTGATATCATAATTAAAGTCAATTTCATATAGAAAAATATATATATATTAAATATTTTTTACATTTTAAACATCACATTCTGAAAAGAATTGTGTTTCTGTTGGTTCTAATGTTGATACGGTTTTTTTATATATTTAAAAAAAAAGACTTGTATTATATATTTTCTTTAAATTTTAAAATAATTGATTGATTGAGAAAAAAATTGTTGACGTTAGGTCAAATTTCATGATATAGCTGTATAAAATTGTGTCTAGCTCAAACTGCTTATCTTATTTTTTTTATTTTATTGTTCTGCTAACTCAGCGGAAAGAAGAAGGGGAAGTATCTAATGAGAACAGAGTGTCTTAATATTTGGTTCTCAAGAATGAAGCTGGAAATAAAATACCCTACCGATGTACGCTTTAATTTAATTGCCCTCCAATTTTTATGTATTTCGTGATTAATATTTCTTTGCTTATCGGACCTTTGTCTCGTTACGTCATGGAAAAGAACTTATTCCCTTGAGTAGGTATCGAACCCACAGTCACACACACCTACTGAAATTATAATTAAATTTAAGAATACAGAAAATGTATCTAAATATAATAAATAGTAAGCAAGATATCTAAATTACTAAATTGGTGCACAAAAATAGACTGACCTTAACAGTTCTATTGCATCGTTTCTATGGAGCGGTTCGACTTCTATACACATCTGTATATCTAGTAGTATCTTGTTGTATTGTAGCCCCTACAATCGTATTTGATAGCGCTGGCCGTCTGTCGGCAATCATTTCATAAACTAGGCATTCTTCTCTACGAATCTTTGTGGAGTCTCTGAGAAAATATATTAATTGATCGATTTTAAGTAATAAGACTTTATTATTGTAATTTTTATTTCGTGTTTAATGCCGGTTTTGTTTTTTATTTGTTTGGTTCTTTTTTATCATCAATATTAATTACTATTATCTTAGCATAAAATATTTTATTTAATAATTATTAAGCTTAAAAATGTAACTAAAAAAAGCAAGCCGTGTTTTAAACACATTAAAATATATTTTCAGATGTAGGATAATAATTTTTTTTAATGTTTTGTGCATCATATAAAAAAATATTCGTTTTTTAACTATGGGGTACCAGATTCCATCATATAACTTTATTATTCGCATAAAAGTGGAACTTTTGCTTTTGCTTTTGCACGTGTTAATATCTAGAAATTTTGCCTGCCTAAATTTATTGCTAGATTATGACCAAGTTATGTAAAATGTTTACATGCATACATTACAGCCTATATGTTTATCAGATTTATTAATATGAATCTATAATTTTTTTAAGTTTTTTCAAGTGAAAATCAAATTCAAAACCGATTTTTCACTAATTGTAGCTATTTCGCTGAGCTTACCTTATTAAAAATTTTCAATAATATTTTCTTTTTATACGATTTTATGCTTTTATTACCTCTTGATTTCATCAAATTAATTTCCAATCTCATTTAAACATTTAAATAAATGTAAAATAATGTTAAATAAATGAGGCCTGTCGTGGCGCAGCGGTGCAAGCGCTGCCTGTAAGCGACAGGTTCTGGGTTCGATCCCCAGTCGAGGAAATGAAATATTTAATATTTTCAATTTAAATATTTAATCATTTAATATTCTCAAATTCGGCGGAAAGCGGGGAACGGAAAGTGAAACGGGGTGTCTTAACACCAGGTTCCCGAGTTACCTCTGCCCACCCTACCTTGTGCGGGATACAGAGTGAAGCTTAAAAAAAAAATGTATGTAACGGGAATTTTGAATATTATACGAACACAAATACAATAAGAACACATAGTGACGATTTAGAGTGAAGTTTATAGAAAAATAGCCGATGATCAAACCCACTACAGTATGACCGCCATACCAAGACTGCGCTTTTCCCAGTAACCTTAAAATTTTATAATATTACAATTCTAAACATATATGTTTTGTATATATTATATCACTTTTTTGATTTCTACGGAACCCACTCTAACTTTGATCAGAGTTACTTTCCGTATTTAGTTTGTGCCATGATATGTCATATAGTTATTTTTTCAGCTTCACGCTGTAATCTACACATTTGAACTTGGAATCCTAGTATTAAAGCACTACCTTTCTATTGAGATACTTTGACATTGTTAGACAAAGATACTTTGACATTATTTGAAATAATGTTTCATTACGCGTTGAGTTACTGGATTGAACGCAGCGCTTTGAATCGTTACCAGAACGATAAAGTAAAAATACTAAATAAATGAGATCAAACTCACAAGCTGTAGCGATTACTCGAAAAGCCTTGAAAATACTAAATATGTTCATGTTTATAAATCTTTACAAAATGATTATTATAAAATGTAAATAATTATTGTTAAGCCTGCTACTAATCGTTTTGTTTTTGTCATCTATACACTATACAGTTCCTAAACATATAAAATACAGTCACTTATTTTTTATACAGCATTGCGAGCTACTTACTAGAATAAAGAGTTAGATCAGTAAGTGGGGAACGGAGTATCTTCACACTCCTCCCCTCTGCCTGTTCAGTACATGCGGAATATACAGCGCGAAGCCAAAAAATATTATAGTAATACTAAAATATTAATTTCAGTTACGTCTCAGGAATTTCACTATTGGGTCTGCCAGCTGAAATGTACACATATGGAACTCAACTTTGGACCATTGTGCTCTCAGAGTGGATCGTATCATTGACCATTTCTATAGTGTACCTGCCTGTGTTTTATAATTTGCAAATCACATCTACGTACGAAGTAAGATTTAGTTAATTATTGTAAGGTATTAATAAGCTAAAGAAATTTATAGACACCAGTCATGACGCAGAGGCGCAAATGTTAATGTAAAAGCGACAGGTCGTGGGTTCGATCCCACTCGAGGATATAAAATATTAAATTTTTTCTCGCTTTGGTAAGAGATAGCACGGTATTGAATTCTGTCACGCAACACGTAATCAGTCTGCAGAATTCGGCGGAAAGTGGGGATCGGAAGTGATTTAAAATTGCATAAATAAATAAAAGGATACTATTTATTTGACAAAATAAGCTTTACGATTCACAGCTGTATCCTTGATATAACAAGATAGACAGAGGTGACTAAATGTTAAAACTGGACTAAAATCAGTTAATTTACTCATTTACTAATATTCTTTCCATACAGACAGACAAGTCAAAGTTACAGCCCTTTTTGCATTGGAGATTAAAAATATTGTACAGAACACAGGACATCTTAAGAAATTGTGTATATGATTCATCACATATCTTGTTTTCAGACATTAAAATTATTTTGATCTAAAAATAGACGGCCTACGGCAAGTAGGCGTTATTTAGAAAACGTATAAACTATTTGTTTTGGTCTGTTGTGGCATAGGTGCAGAAGAGTAAGGTTACGAACGCCACAAGTTATAGATTCGTTCCCCACTCGAGCTAATTAAATATTCAATATTCTCAAATTAAATAATAAATGTTTTTCTTTTTTTGCACTTGTAACAAGGCGTGGCGTTGAGTTTCGCCACTCAACACACTACTTCAAATTTTGCAGAAAGTGGGGAACGGAAATGTTACTACGACACAAGTTCCCTCAGCCTGTATATCATGCCATGGGCGGAATACAGAATGAAGTTGATAAAAAATTTAAAAAAAGTATTGCAATAAAACAAATATAGATATACGATAAAAAAAATCATTACAAACCTATAAAATATTCAAAGTTCTCTTCGTAAAAACAATCACTTTGTCAATTTTTGTTAGAAATTGACTCTATGAACGAGTCCGAGTTGCACTTGACCGTTTTTTTTTATTGTTAGTGCATTCAGTTTACCCTACCCTACTGTATGCAGGATGCAGCGTTTCCATACTTGGGAACCTAGTCCTAATAAACTTCAGTTCCGTATTTTTCACTAAATAATTAAATCACTATTTATGATTATTTTTCAGTATTTACGTCTACGCTTCAATCAAAACGTAAGGCTGCTTGGATCGATAATATTCATCATCAAAATGCTTCTGTACATACCTATTGTTATATACGTGCCGGCGTTAGCTTTTAGTCAAGGTATCTATTGAATTATTTTACATAAAAAATGTTAGTACTTTAAATAATCAAAATTTATTGTCAGTAGTAATGCAATGCGCAAGGTCACAACCCTGCAACTGCAAATGCTTTAGATGGTCAGTTCGATCTCAACTGCAAGAAATAAAATATTTGATATTAACATTTCTTCTTCTTCTTTAGTAATAAGTCAAAGCGCGGCGTTGAGTTCCGCAATTCAACACATAAAATTTCAAATTGAGCGGAAACTGGGGAACAGAACGTCTCAAAACTAGGTTCCCAAATTATCTCTGCGTATCCTGCCGTTTGTAGGATACAGCGTGAAGCTAAAAATATCAGTAATATTAGAGATATGCATAGTTTAATTATTTATTAACGAATACGGTAACCTTTCACTATTAAAAACTTCAAACTGGTTTACTTTAACTATAGCACGGCCTGTCCAGCCTAGCCTATTATAGAGATAATAAAATTTTCCTACTTTTGACTTTATTCTTGTCGAGTAAATCCAGTGCGGTCACTCGTCGACCTGACTGTATTTTACTGAACGGTACCTCTACTAAGCCAACGTTATAACTGCCATAATTGCTAAACGAGCTCAAGTAAATTATATAAATCTTTGTTAAATTCCATAACCATTTAGACATATCTGGCTGAAACAACGTCTATATATTAGAAGAATTCAAGGAATGTTTATTTAATAGATAAATGCTCTTTTTTCAGTTTTACGCTATATCCCGCACATGGCAAAATAGGCAGAGGGAACTTGAAAACCTAGTGTTCACTACAATCCAGATCCTTTCATGTTGAGTAGCGGAACTCAATCCCGCGTATTGTCGTTAGGAAAGCGAAGTATTAAAAATATTAAATGTATAATTTCTTCCAATAATATGTAAACATAATCATTTTATATTATGAAGTTGTATGCAAGTTCTATTTTCCAGTCCCCATAGAAATTCCCTTATTACCTTCCTCTTATTTCAGCTTTTTATACCGCATTTTATTAACAGAAAATGTCTATGTATATACTAGAGACAGGCTCACGGCTTTGCCCGCGTGTATTACCCGGTTATTTGTTCATTAATCCGAATAAGTTTTTTATTATAAAAATGTTAATGTTATTTGTTAAAGACAATATCAATATAAAATTAATCTTAAATCTTCAGCTTTTTATCCTAGCAGAATGCTTAGCGTAGGCTGTTATCATCAGGATCTAATTTCTTTCAAAGCAACACCACGGTATTGCCTCGTTACCGTGAGAGAAAGAATATATCAAAAATTCCTCGAATGAGAATCGAAAACACAACTTGGCGTTTATACTTGCACGCTTTTGCCTGCACCACTAGGGTACCATAATTAAAATGATATTAATCTATATTATATAAATTTTCAGTGACTGGAATAAATCTTCATATGATAACGCCCATTGTGTGCATTGTGTGTATTTTCTATACTACTTTGGTAAGTATAACTTTGATACAAATTCTACAGATAATCTTAAAATGGAATAATTAAACATAAATTTATGCTGTTTCAATAAAATTTGAAGCTGATTTAACTAATTTATTTCTAAAATAATTAGAAAAGTAGATCAATTAAACAATAAGTTTTGAAAAAAAGGCTGAGATAGGCAAGGCGTGTTTTAAATAATTTTTAATTTTATAATATTTCCACGCACCGCCGAGCCTTGACTCATTGCGGGTTAAGTAGCGGAGCTCAGCGCCGCGCTTCGCTTTGTTACGGGTCATAGAAATAAAAATGAAATACTCCCTAAGTGGCTATCGACTCACTACAGTTGAGTTGAGAGATTCATATGCCATTCCTCGCATATTTATTTTCTTTTTTATTTATTTCTAGAATATTTATTTATAAATTAATATATTTATGGATGAATTTTAGGCAGTTGTGGTCACAAGGTGGCAAGGATACAAACGTACGACAATAAATGTTATGATCGATCCCATTTAGGGGAATAAAACAATTCATGCTTGTTTTTCCTCTAGTAACGAAACAAAGCGCTACATTAAGCTATAACACTACACACCACGACGCGATGCAACAACAGGTTTCCAGGTTTCCACTGTCTACCCTTCTATGTGTGGGTTAAAAAAATTATATCTTATTTTTTTTTATTTCATTAGGGCGGCCTTAAAGCTGTAGTCTGGACGGATGCCCTACAAACAATACTTATGTATTTTGGTGTGATATTCGTGCTGGCATACGGTACTTGTCGACTTGGGGGTGTTTCTGAAGTATTGAGAATAAACCAAGAAGGGGATCGATTAGATTTTTTTATGTAAGTTTTTATTTACAGCTGGGCCTTTAATGGTGGTAATTGGAACTGAATGAAGATGGTAGAGTACTTTGACATAGTTTTCTCTACTTACCCCACTTTATGAAAAATAATTACACACGTGTAAAGTTAAAATAATCTTTATATACATTTGGACATATGGCTTAGCTGCTTGGCTTTTCAAACTGATTTGTGGCATTGAGTTCCACCACTCAATACCTCCAAAATTTGGCGAAGTAGGGGGATCGAAGAGTTTAAATGGGAACAAAGTGTTTTAGCACTACGTTTCCAAGGTCGTAGGTCCTGCCTATCCTGCTGTTTGCGGATAAAAACAAAGAAACATATAGGGTGCAACTAAAAAAAAACGTACTATTCAAATGTTTAATAACAAGAAGATATCTAAAAATATATTTTCCTCTGCCATTGCAGGAAAAAGGGTAAAGCATTCTTTCATATTCTAGATAAAATAATATCTTTTATTATACTTATAGAATGGATTTGGATCCAACTATCCGCCATACATTCTGGACGACGGTCTTCGGGAACTATTTCAGCTGGCTCGCGTCGTGTTCAGTGAACCAGGCTATGATACAACGTTGCCTTGCGCTGTCCTCGCTCAGGCGGGCCAGAATGTACTTATAAATATTTATAAAATATTTAAATTTATTTTATTATTCTTGTATTTTAAATAGTGTATTTGTTGGTTTTTATTTTTTTTATATATTTTTTTAATTTGCTGCTCTGATAGACAGAGTTCAGCGTTAAGTTTCTTAATTCTACTCGTATTTACTTAAATTGGGCGGAAAATGAGGGACTTAATTGAATACAAGAAATTATAAAATATTTATTAACGAAATCGATAACTTTCTTTAATAAAACTTTCTTTAATAAAAAAATATATTAAAGGTTTAGTAGTCAAAGCTTTTGGATGTGAATATTAATAGCGGGTTCAAATCCCGCTGCCGTTGAATTATATACGCGGAGGCCGTTAGGCGCACTCTTTTCTCTGACAGCATCGTGTGAAGCTAAAAAAATATTTTCTTTGTTAAATATAAAATAACATCCAAACATGAAACATATTTTAATGCAATTTTCAGAACAATTTTCATAATGGCGGCCGGTATATTTATAATTGTATCACTTTGTTGTTACACTGGTCTAGTAATATACGCCACCTTCGCTTCCTGCGACCCTCTTAGTACGGGAGCTATAAGGAAAAGTGATCAATTGCTACCATATTTTGTTATGACTATCACGGGTTCAATTCCGGCTTTACCTGGTATTTTTATGAGTGGAGTTTTTAGTGCAGCTTTAAGGTAATATTTTGTATAGTTTATTCCTGTACCCCCCATATAGTAGAACGGGTAGAGGGAACCATTGTCTCTCAGTCCTTACTATAAACACGACGGCGATGAGTGCTATTCAATAATTTTAATAATATTCTTTATATTAATTTCCTCTGGCTCTGGTAACAAGACAACATGTGGCATTAAATTTCGCTGCCCACAATGTCTAATACTTCTACTATACTATAATACTATTATGCAATATACTAAGGGTTTCCTCTGCCCGTACCTACACGTAATACAGCGTGATACTATAAATATACATATTTTTTATACATGATTAAAAATATCTTAATCTATTTTTTAGTTCAATGTCTACAGGCTTAAATTCTATGTGCGGAGTTATATTCGAAGATTTAATAAGACCTGCTTATAATAAGCCCATTTCTGAAAGAACAGCCAGCTTTATAATGAAGATCATTGTCGTCGTCATAGGCAAGAATTTGAGTTATTATACATTAATTTATAACTGAAGCTGGTCGTGCCGCAGGGGCAAAGATATACTACTGCTAGCACGATTGAGGGTGGATTATCACTTGAGGAAATGAAATACCTAAAATTTTTGTTTCCTTGTTCTGGTACCGATGAAATGAGCGGTGCTCCGCTACTTAATACGCAATGTCTCTAGCATTAGGCGGAAAGTCTACTCTCTTTAGAAGTAAATTATGGAATTGGAGCATCTTAACATTTGGTTTCCAGATTCCCTTTGCTTATACTGCCCTGTACAAAAAAAATAACATTAGTAGTTACAGGGGTATAAATTATTAATAACATAGTTCATTCTCTTCTAGGTGCATACAGTAGATAAGCTTAGTGAATGTAAAGATCAATATTTGATTTCTTCCAATAAAAATCGAAAAGTACCAATTATTTAAAAATATATGTAATTCCTCTTAACTAAAGGTTGTAACGAAGCCTTTATTATTAATAATAATAATAAAAATCTTTTGTTATTAATAATACTAAAAATCAAACCTCCAACCTGCCACGTTTACAGTCGCTCGCTTACGACGAGCCTCAAATACTATTTAAGTTAGTTACGCGCTTTGCGCCTACAAGCCCCAACTGTTACTTACATACATAGATATATATCATATTTCCATTAGGAGCTTTATGCGTCGGCCTTGTGTTCCTAGTGGAGCATATGGGAGCTTTAATCCAAGCGGGTAAAAGCTTGGCCGGCATTACAGCGGGCAGCTTACTGGGGCTGTTCACTATGGGTCTGTTTCTACCGTGGATTAACGCTACGGTAGGTGTTAGTGTAAGTGCATGTATTAATAAAACTTCGCTTCTTTCTGTGTCTGTACATCTATATACCTATATATATATATATATATATATATATAGGTATATAGATGTACAGACACAGAAAGAAGCGAAGTTTTATTAATACATGCACTTACACTAACACCTACCGTAGCGTTAATCCACGGTAGAAACAGACCCATAGTGAACAGCCCCAGTAAGCTGCCCGCTGTAATGCCGGCCAAGCTTTTACCCGCTTGGATTAAAGCTCCCATATGCTCCACTAGGAACACAAGGCCGACGCATAAAGCTCCTAATGGAAATATGATATATATCTATGTATGTAAGTAACAGTTGGGGCTTGTAGGCGCAAAGCGCGTAACTAACTTAAATAGTATTTGAGGCTCGTCGTAAGCGAGCGACTGTAAACGTGGCAGGTTGGAGGTTTGATTTTTAGTATTATTAATAACAAAAGATTTTTATTATTATTATTAATAATAAAGGCTTCGTTACAACCTTTAGTTAAGAGGAATTACATATATTTTTAAATAATTGGTACTTTTCGATTTTTATTGGAAGAAATCAAATATTGATCTTTACATTCACTAAGCTTATCTACTGTATGCACCTAGAAGAGAATGAACTATGTTATTAATAATTTATACCCCTGTAACTACTAATGTTATTTTTTTTGTACAGGGCAGTATAAGCAAAGGGAATCTGGAAACCAAATGTTAAGATGCTCCAATTCCATAATTTACTTCTAAAGAGAGTAGACTTTCCGCCTAATGCTAGAGACATTGCGTATTAAGTAGCGGAGCACCGCTCATTTCATCGGTACCAGAACAAGGAAACAAAAATTTTAGGTATTTCATTTCCTCAAGTGATAATCCACCCTCAATCGTGCTAGCAGTAGTATATCTTTGCCCCTGCGGCACGACCAGCTTCAGTTATAAATTAATGTATAATAACTCAAATTCTTGCCTATGACGACGACAATGATCTTCATTATAAAGCTGGCTGTTCTTTCAGAAATGGGCTTATTATAAGCAGGTCTTATTAAATCTTCGAATATAACTCCGCACATAGAATTTAAGCCTGTAGACATTGAACTAAAAAATAGATTAAGATATTTTTAATCATGTATAAAAAATATGTATATTTATAGTATCACGCTGTATTACGTGTAGGTACGGGCAGAGGAAACCCTTAGTATATTGCATAATAGTATTATAGTATAGTAGAAGTATTAGACATTGTGGGCAGCGAAATTTAATGCCACATGTTGTCTTGTTACCAGAGCCAGAGGAAATTAATATAAAGAATATTATTAAAATTATTGAATAGCACTCATCGCCGTCGTGTTTATAGTAAGGACTGAGAGACAATGGTTCCCTCTACCCGTTCTACTATATGGGGGGTACAGGAATAAACTATACAAAATATTACCTTAAAGCTGCACTAAAAACTCCACTCATAAAAATACCAGGTAAAGCCGGAATTGAACCCGTGATAGTCATAACAAAATATGGTAGCAATTGATCACTTTTCCTTATAGCTCCCGTACTAAGAGGGTCGCAGGAAGCGAAGGTGGCGTATATTACTAGACCAGTGTAACAACAAAGTGATACAATTATAAATATACCGGCCGCCATTATGAAAATTGTTCTGAAAATTGCATTAAAATATGTTTCATGTTTGGATGTTATTTTATATTTAACAAAGAAAATATTTTTTTAGCTTCACACGATGCTGTCAGAGAAAAGAGTGCGCCTAACGGCCTCCGCGTATATAATTCAACGGCAGCGGGATTTGAACCCGCTATTAATATTCACATCCAAAAGCTTTGACTACTAAACCTTTAATATATTTTTTTATTAAAGAAAGTTTTATTAAAGAAAGTTATCGATTTCGTTAATAAATATTTTATAATTTCTTGTATTCAATTAAGTCCCTCATTTTCCGCCCAATTTAAGTAAATACGAGTAGAATTAAGAAACTTAACGCTGAACTCTGTCTATCAGAGCAGCAAATTAAAAAAATATATAAAAAAAATAAAAACCAACAAATACACTATTTAAAATACAAGAATAATAAAATAAATTTAAATATTTTATAAATATTTATAAGTACATTCTGGCCCGCCTGAGCGAGGACAGCGCAAGGCAACGTTGTATCATAGCCTGGTTCACTGAACACGACGCGAGCCAGCTGAAATAGTTCCCGAAGACCGTCGTCCAGAATGTATGGCGGATAGTTGGATCCAAATCCATTCTATAAGTATAATAAAAGATATTATTTTATCTAGAATATGAAAGAATGCTTTACCCTTTTTCCTGCAATGGCAGAGGAAAATATATTTTTAGATATCTTCTTGTTATTAAACATTTGAATAGTACGTTTTTTTTTAGTTGCACCCTATATGTTTCTTTGTTTTTATCCGCAAACAGCAGGATAGGCAGGACCTACGACCTTGGAAACGTAGTGCTAAAACACTTTGTTCCCATTTAAACTCTTCGATCCCCCTACTTCGCCAAATTTTGGAGGTATTGAGTGGTGGAACTCAATGCCACAAATCAGTTTGAAAAGCCAAGCAGCTAAGCCATATGTCCAAATGTATATAAAGATTATTTTAACTTTACACGTGTGTAATTATTTTTCATAAAGTGGGGTAAGTAGAGAAAACTATGTCAAAGTACTCTACCATCTTCATTCAGTTCCAATTACCACCATTAAAGGCCCAGCTGTAAATAAAAACTTACATAAAAAAATCTAATCGATCCCCTTCTTGGTTTATTCTCAATACTTCAGAAACACCCCCAAGTCGACAAGTACCGTATGCCAGCACGAATATCACACCAAAATACATAAGTATTGTTTGTAGGGCATCCGTCCAGACTACAGCTTTAAGGCCGCCCTAATGAAATAAAAAAAAATAAGATATAATTTTTTTAACCCACACATAGAAGGGTAGACAGTGGAAACCTGGAAACCTGTTGTTGCATCGCGTCGTGGTGTGTAGTGTTATAGCTTAATGTAGCGCTTTGTTTCGTTACTAGAGGAAAAACAAGCATGAATTGTTTTATTCCCCTAAATGGGATCGATCATAACATTTATTGTCGTACGTTTGTATCCTTGCCACCTTGTGACCACAACTGCCTAAAATTCATCCATAAATATATTAATTTATAAATAAATATTCTAGAAATAAATAAAAAAGAAAATAAATATGCGAGGAATGGCATATGAATCTCTCAACTCAACTGTAGTGAGTCGATAGCCACTTAGGGAGTATTTCATTTTTATTTCTATGACCCGTAACAAAGCGAAGCGCGGCGCTGAGCTCCGCTACTTAACCCGCAATGAGTCAAGGCTCGGCGGTGCGTGGAAATATTATAAAATTAAAAATTATTTAAAACACGCCTTGCCTATCTCAGCCTTTTTTTCAAAACTTATTGTTTAATTGATCTACTTTTCTAATTATTTTAGAAATAAATTAGTTAAATCAGCTTCAAATTTTATTGAAACAGCATAAATTTATGTTTAATTATTCCATTTTAAGATTATCTGTAGAATTTGTATCAAAGTTATACTTACCAAAGTAGTATAGAAAATACACACAATGCACACAATGGGCGTTATCATATGAAGATTTATTCCAGTCACTGAAAATTTATATAATATAGATTAATATCATTTTAATTATGGTACCCTAGTGGTGCAGGCAAAAGCGTGCAAGTATAAACGCCAAGTTGTGTTTTCGATTCTCATTCGAGGAATTTTTGATATATTCTTTCTCTCACGGTAACGAGGCAATACCGTGGTGTTGCTTTGAAAGAAATTAGATCCTGATGATAACAGCCTACGCTAAGCATTCTGCTAGGATAAAAAGCTGAAGATTTAAGATTAATTTTATATTGATATTGTCTTTAACAAATAACATTAACATTTTTATAATAAAAAACTTATTCGGATTAATGAACAAATAACCGGGTAATACACGCGGGCAAAGCCGTGAGCCTGTCTCTAGTATATACATAGACATTTTCTGTTAATAAAATGCGGTATAAAAAGCTGAAATAAGAGGAAGGTAATAAGGGAATTTCTATGGGGACTGGAAAATAGAACTTGCATACAACTTCATAATATAAAATGATTATGTTTACATATTATTGGAAGAAATTATACATTTAATATTTTTAATACTTCGCTTTCCTAACGACAATACGCGGGATTGAGTTCCGCTACTCAACATGAAAGGATCTGGATTGTAGTGAACACTAGGTTTTCAAGTTCCCTCTGCCTATTTTGCCATGTGCGGGATATAGCGTAAAACTGAAAAAAGAGCATTTATCTATTAAATAAACATTCCTTGAATTCTTCTAATATATAGACGTTGTTTCAGCCAGATATGTCTAAATGGTTATGGAATTTAACAAAGATTTATATAATTTACTTGAGCTCGTTTAGCAATTATGGCAGTTATAACGTTGGCTTAGTAGAGGTACCGTTCAGTAAAATACAGTCAGGTCGACGAGTGACCGCACTGGATTTACTCGACAAGAATAAAGTCAAAAGTAGGAAAATTTTATTATCTCTATAATAGGCTAGGCTGGACAGGCCGTGCTATAGTTAAAGTAAACCAGTTTGAAGTTTTTAATAGTGAAAGGTTACCGTATTCGTTAATAAATAATTAAACTATGCATATCTCTAATATTACTGATATTTTTAGCTTCACGCTGTATCCTACAAACGGCAGGATACGCAGAGATAATTTGGGAACCTAGTTTTGAGACGTTCTGTTCCCCAGTTTCCGCTCAATTTGAAATTTTATGTGTTGAATTGCGGAACTCAACGCCGCGCTTTGACTTATTACTAAAGAAGAAGAAGAAATGTTAATATCAAATATTTTATTTCTTGCAGTTGAGATCGAACTGACCATCTAAAGCATTTGCAGTTGCAGGGTTGTGACCTTGCGCATTGCATTACTACTGACAATAAATTTTGATTATTTAAAGTACTAACATTTTTTATGTAAAATAATTCAATAGATACCTTGACTAAAAGCTAACGCCGGCACGTATATAACAATAGGTATGTACAGAAGCATTTTGATGATGAATATTATCGATCCAAGCAGCCTTACGTTTTGATTGAAGCGTAGACGTAAATACTGAAAAATAATCATAAATAGTGATTTAATTATTTAGTGAAAAATACGGAACTGAAGTTTATTAGGACTAGGTTCCCAAGTATGGAAACGCTGCATCCTGCATACAGTAGGGTAGGGTAAACTGAATGCACTAACAATAAAAAAAAACGGTCAAGTGCAACTCGGACTCGTTCATAGAGTCAATTTCTAACAAAAATTGACAAAGTGATTGTTTTTACGAAGAGAACTTTGAATATTTTATAGGTTTGTAATGATTTTTTTTATCGTATATCTATATTTGTTTTATTGCAATACTTTTTTTAAATTTTTTATCAACTTCATTCTGTATTCCGCCCATGGCATGATATACAGGCTGAGGGAACTTGTGTCGTAGTAACATTTCCGTTCCCCACTTTCTGCAAAATTTGAAGTAGTGTGTTGAGTGGCGAAACTCAACGCCACGCCTTGTTACAAGTGCAAAAAAAGAAAAACATTTATTATTTAATTTGAGAATATTGAATATTTAATTAGCTCGAGTGGGGAACGAATCTATAACTTGTGGCGTTCGTAACCTTACTCTTCTGCACCTATGCCACAACAGACCAAAACAAATAGTTTATACGTTTTCTAAATAACGCCTACTTGCCGTAGGCCGTCTATTTTTAGATCAAAATAATTTTAATGTCTGAAAACAAGATATGTGATGAATCATATACACAATTTCTTAAGATGTCCTGTGTTCTGTACAATATTTTTAATCTCCAATGCAAAAAGGGCTGTAACTTTGACTTGTCTGTCTGTATGGAAAGAATATTAGTAAATGAGTAAATTAACTGATTTTAGTCCAGTTTTAACATTTAGTCACCTCTGTCTATCTTGTTATATCAAGGATACAGCTGTGAATCGTAAAGCTTATTTTGTCAAATAAATAGTATCCTTTTATTTATTTATGCAATTTTAAATCACTTCCGATCCCCACTTTCCGCCGAATTCTGCAGACTGATTACGTGTTGCGTGACAGAATTCAATACCGTGCTATCTCTTACCAAAGCGAGAAAAAATTTAATATTTTATATCCTCGAGTGGGATCGAACCCACGACCTGTCGCTTTTACATTAACATTTGCGCCTCTGCGTCATGACTGGTGTCTATAAATTTCTTTAGCTTATTAATACCTTACAATAATTAACTAAATCTTACTTCGTACGTAGATGTGATTTGCAAATTATAAAACACAGGCAGGTACACTATAGAAATGGTCAATGATACGATCCACTCTGAGAGCACAATGGTCCAAAGTTGAGTTCCATATGTGTACATTTCAGCTGGCAGACCCAATAGTGAAATTCCTGAGACGTAACTGAAATTAATATTTTAGTATTACTATAATATTTTTTGGCTTCGCGCTGTATATTCCGCATGTACTGAACAGGCAGAGGGGAGGAGTGTGAAGATACTCCGTTCCCCACTTACTGATCTAACTCTTTATTCTAGTAAGTAGCTCGCAATGCTGTATAAAAAATAAGTGACTGTATTTTATATGTTTAGGAACTGTATAGTGTATAGATGACAAAAACAAAACGATTAGTAGCAGGCTTAACAATAATTATTTACATTTTATAATAATCATTTTGTAAAGATTTATAAACATGAACATATTTAGTATTTTCAAGGCTTTTCGAGTAATCGCTACAGCTTGTGAGTTTGATCTCATTTATTTAGTATTTTTACTTTATCGTTCTGGTAACGATTCAAAGCGCTGCGTTCAATCCAGTAACTCAACGCGTAATGAAACATTATTTCAAATAATGTCAAAGTATCTTTGTCTAACAATGTCAAAGTATCTCAATAGAAAGGTAGTGCTTTAATACTAGGATTCCAAGTTCAAATGTGTAGATTACAGCGTGAAGCTGAAAAAATAACTATATGACATATCATGGCACAAACTAAATACGGAAAGTAACTCTGATCAAAGTTAGAGTGGGTTCCGTAGAAATCAAAAAAGTGATATAATATATACAAAACATATATGTTTAGAATTGTAATATTATAAAATTTTAAGGTTACTGGGAAAAGCGCAGTCTTGGTATGGCGGTCATACTGTAGTGGGTTTGATCATCGGCTATTTTTCTATAAACTTCACTCTAAATCGTCACTATGTGTTCTTATTGTATTTGTGTTCGTATAATATTCAAAATTCCCGTTACATACATTTTTTTTTTAAGCTTCACTCTGTATCCCGCACAAGGTAGGGTGGGCAGAGGTAACTCGGGAACCTGGTGTTAAGACACCCCGTTTCACTTTCCGTTCCCCGCTTTCCGCCGAATTTGAGAATATTAAATGATTAAATATTTAAATTGAAAATATTAAATATTTCATTTCCTCGACTGGGGATCGAACCCAGAACCTGTCGCTTACA
>JAXGGP010000028.1:10610081-10620881 GCA_035584415.1 Eueides aliphera
TCATTTTTAAACGAATAAATTTTGTAATTATCCTACCCTTGGTATATATATTCATCTCATTCTTTTCTCGATTTACTAAAGTTTCACTTCTATCGTGTCTGAATCGCACACACATCCCTTTTTTTTTAAACTATTAGTTTAAAAACTTTTACAAATATTGTTATTATATAATCTATATTGAATTTTATTGCTTATTAGTAATTTGTAAATTTTACAAACCAATTTCAACATTCGTAGTTGAATCCTGTTTTTCATTATCTTTCTTTATCATATTTGAAACACATTTCCAGCTTCCTGAAACATAAAACATACAATATTTTAAGAACCATACGACTAGAGAGATTGTAATACCAAAAATTGTCACTCACATTAACTTACCTTTAGCAAAATTTTGTATACTTTTGTCATAGTACATGATACAGATGTAAACACCGTATAACATGACAAGCAAGAATGCCTCATACCACTGCACGTACTCATCATGCATTATACAGATAAGTATTGAAACTGTAATGCCGTATGCGAGACAGTCCCTTGTTAACGGCCACCAATCTAGAGGTACTACCTGAAATATGAGTAAAAAAGGCTAGCAATTTTTGACGAGAAAATCTAATTGCGGCGAATACATAGATTATAAAATACTAAACTGTCATTAGAATCTTTTAGTAAATATATATATTTAAGAGGTATTCGTAGATTTAGGATAAAGCAATTATTATTAAACAACGCGTACCATCCCAGCTCCTATACCACAGCAGGCAGCTACAGCAAGTATATTGAAGACAGCTGAGCCCACAATAGTTCCCACTCCGATATCACCCTCTGTGATAAAAGTCCCGATCACGTTCACGAAGAGCTCGGGAGCGGAAGTAGCGGCCGCCATGAAGGTGGCGCCCGCTACATCGTTTGTCATGTTTAATGCTGAAGAAACAAGTAAAAATCAATGATGGGGAATTAAATATTTTTATGGAAAAGGCCCGGCAAACTAGCTTAAGAATCAACTGGATTAATCACAGCTGCCCACGACTCTGTGTAACACTACAGGACCTTTCATAATAACCTTAGTTTATAATTTTTTTTACTATATTTTAAGACAGACGGTGAGTTGGCTATTGCATATTGCAAATATTAATTTTAATTTCAAACAAAAATTTAAGCCCAAACCAACTTCAGCGCAGTCCAGCTTCACACTTTTTCTCGCATAAACCTAAGGAAACTTAGTGCTACTTACTTTACCCACTTTCCGCACATTGTGCGAAACACTGTGGCGTTAAATTCTGGTTGAATTTTAAATTAACTCTCAAGAAGGGCTAAATTACAAACTAGTAATGTTCAAACCTTACCCGTGCATATTCTATCAACAGCAGGTACAAAGAACTTGTCGCAGACCACCGCGAGTGCTAGGAAGAGATATATAGAGATGAACGCGTGCAGTACAATGGCGCCGTGCTGGCGCTGCAGCTCCGTGAAGAAACCAGCCGGGAAGTCATCGATCGCCGGCGGCGTGCAGTTACGGATATATCCGTCTGTAATAGTGCAATATATATGGTAGAATTTAGCAGTTTAGACAGGACTGTGTTGTAATTTCATCTGCTTGTAATTGTTGTAATTTCATCTGTTTGTAATTCATAAAACCAAAAAAATGGTTTAATGGTTTTAACATTTCTTGAGTTATCTTGCAGCTTGTTTTTTTTTTTTGTCGTTTAACAGGGTAGACTGAAAATGATCATATATAGAAATCAATTATTGCTCCAAAAAAATTGAACAAAAAGACGTCGCATTTAATGGAACGATGGACTTAATTATAAGACCAAAAATTGGCTTAAACTATTTGGTCAATCAATGTGGTCTAACATTATGGGCAAATCAAAGATTTTATAAAAGATAATTTATATTACATTTTTTTTTCTGTCGACATCGAACCTACAGCGGTTACGTAGTGTCGAAACTGAATCTTCGCCGCGGCCAGCTCAACGACTAGCTTCTTTCTATTTATTTATATAGCTGTGACTTAGTATATTCATTTCACATGTCCACTCAAGTCCTTAAATTGACTGTATATTATATCAGTATATGGACATATTCTTTGATTGAGAGTGAGAGTATAGTTCCATTCTATTTTCCACTTAAGAATATTTATATATATGTAAGGTAGGTCAGTTGACCGTTGGAAGCTACGATGGATGAATTATTTAGTTAACTATATTGCTTATAAGGGCCTGTTGTGATGCAGGGGCACTAGATTGCGATTGGAATTATAATCCTACTAATATTATAAATGTGAATGTTAAAGATGGATGTTTGTTCCACTTTCACGCAAAAACTACTAAACGAATTTGGTTATTATATTACAATAAACTTAAGCGTAAACAGTCGCGTGTAGGTTGCTTGTTGTTCTTAATAATTAAATAGAAATTATATACAATCGTAAACAATGCGTACACGGTAGAGTGCGCGCGCGCATCGCGTTACGCAATTTTAATTACCATACCGTCTTTTTTGTATGAAAAAAGTGATAACTTTAGCTAAGAATTAAACATAATATGTTCACACGCAACGTTTACTGCTCATCAAAATATGAATAGTTTTGAATCCTCTATTGTTTTTCAATATTTTGTTAATATGTATAATAAATAATTGTAAATATTTTACAGTGAGGCCTATCGTAGCGTGCCGTACGATTGCAAAGCGACAGATTGTTATGTTGGTTTGATTCCAAGTCGAGGAATTCAAATATTTATTATTTTTCTTTTCTCATCTTGAAGAATATTCTCTTCTGTACTACGTGCATTTTACATTTTCATGTTTCTTAATGTAATCATAACCCACAATAAACATGTTTACTTGGCAAATGATTATATTTTAACTTCACTTGTCGAGTGCTTGCGGCAGTTTAACCGCGTGGCTTAGAAAAGGATCACCCTGGTACTGATGGTGTCGTAAGAGGCGTCTAAAGTCCGAGTGAAAGAGTCACGTTGTCAGCAATGGCAACACGCAGACTCGACCGGATTGTTATCACCCTCGGCATACAATCGGCGTTAAGTAGTGGCATTGACCGCTGCGTTTCGCATTGGATAATGCCGGGCTCCGGTGCCCATTCACCTTATAGACCGGCAACGCATCGCAGCGATGATCACTTATCATCAGGTGACCCACACGCTCGTTTGCTCGTTTTGCATAAAAAAAACTTGTTGAATTCTACTAATTTCATTATAATAGAGGAAATAGAAGAGAATAAGAAAAGAGAAACAAAATGAATGCCCTGTCACTCACGTTTTCTTCTGTAATCAACAAATCTTCAGATCATTCCGAAGGATTGATGTCATTGAGTATATCATAAATAATATTATTGAAGAAGCAACAATTTACATATAAATTAAATTGAAATGTCTATCTGTAATTTTAAAATAACCGTCCTCTCTCAAGTGCGTATACTAAATAATTACTCGATATTAAAACACAATTTTAAACTATACATTTTTTTCTGTCTGTTATTTTATTTGTCTGAGCTAATCTCCGGAAAGACGAACGGATTTTTAAGGGACTTTGGGACTGAAAGATAGAAAGAAGGGTCTTGGGTTGTTTAAGTCCATATTGGCATAATACTCAAGCAGGCGAAGCTACGCGGAGACCTTTAATAGATAGTAATTTAAAATCCATAATAGTTTTATTTACAACGTGAACGAAAAGCAAGAGTACGTCTATTGACATTTACTGACCTATCTACGTAATGTTAATTTATGTGCCCTCATATAAGCTGTAATAAAATTTAAGAAGCTCAAAGGTTGATTTGATTTCTTTTCCTAATATTATTAGCATTTTTCACTAGTTGTTCGATGTATTCAATAATTAATATTAAAACACTCCGCTCCCCACGCACTGCCAAATATTCGAGACATTGCGTAATGAGTAACGCTACTGAACGCGGCACTTTGTCTTGTTACCAAAGAGATGAAGTCCAACAGACTGATATCTCCGAGCAAAAAAAACCCACAATCGTTGTGCTATCAAGCAAACTAGCACTACGTACTCAAAACCGAGAGCGTCTTTTATCTGATTGATATTTTAAAAACTATCTTCCAGCAACCCACCCCTATTTCCAACAACCCTATAGTGTAAAGGTTCAAAAGAACGTAATGGTCACTTTAAACGTTTTATACACCGCCATTAGATAAGAGTTGATAGTAATCTATTTTCTTGTAACAATATTTTTTTATATAACGATACATTCAAAATGAAATAATTTTGCAGAGCCCTGTCATGGTGCAAGGGCAACCGTGGTGACTGTTAATGGGGCAGTTTGTAAGTTTGGTCCTCACTAGAAAGAACAAAATATTTATGATTTTATTTTTCTTAATCTGCAAAAAAAGCGGCGTTATCCGCGTTAACCGGTAAACGCCGCGTTTTTTGTTAACAGTTGTTGAATTTCATGGAAAGCGAGAAGCGGCAATATCTTAATGGGAACATTTCCCCGCTATGTACGGGATACAGCGTGAAGCCAAAAGAAAAATATGCACATAATAAGTAAAACTGATTCTAAAAAAAAAGTTTTACTAAACAAAATGATACATTTTACCCTTCTCTATGACTAGCGAATTTCCTGAATGCAACCAATACGTCTCTACTAATTGAAAGAACACGCAATTAATAATGCGTGTAGTTTTTTTACTTCATTTTTTATAATTTTAAAACAAGACTCGAATGCAATTAAATAATTTATTACTATAATTATATATTAATCATTATTAATGTTAATATGTGTTTATTTTAAATTTTATTACTATCTTAAAAATGCTGGTTGAACGGAATACAGTACGGAGATTCTAAGGTATTGCAATTTTTTTGGATATTTTGTGGTGAAAGGAACTTTGGGAACCTGGTGTTAAGACACTCCGTCTATTCCCCACTTTCGGCGGAATGCTGGAGGATCGAACCAACAACTTGTCGCGTTTACAGTCGCCTGTTCCATGAAACGCCTCAATTTTATAATAGGGAAATAAATATTTTTCTAATAACAAATTTTGTATAATTTAAAAAATGTATAAAAGTAACGATCAAACGCTTTAAAATATACTACTATATTATATATGCGGAACCTTACATCGCAATTTGCTTTATTACCAAAGTGTATGTGATAATAGTTTCAAGCCTACACATACCTACTTTGTCCCATAAACCACCTTGAAACATAAAGGAGGCTGTAAAATAAAATGAATAATATCTCATAAGCCAACGACGTTGATGACAAACAAACAGAATGGTTTCCTCTCTAAAAACGGTCCAGCAAGTAGTAAAGTCAACGAGGAAATTATCTCAAATGACCACTACGTTACTTGCCTAACTGGATTAGATGATTATTTTTATATGTGTATCTTTTTGTGGGCTTGGTAGTGATAATGTAGTGACTCTTAAGTTTTTCTTCAATTGACACGCGCTGAATATATTTTTTTGCGAAAAATGGGGAGTAAAGTATTTTTATTGAGATTCAATATTGAAAAGTAAACTTGAACTTGAAAACTTGCTTAAAATAAAATGAAACTAAAATAGTGAATAAATACATGTTTTTTTTTAATCTACGTTTTATCGAATTTAATGGGATGGAAGACGGTCGGCCGGAGATTGAATGGTAAAATTCGGTACCGTGCTTCGTTTTTACCAGCAAAGAGATGAAAATAATTTCTTACTCTGAATGGGATTTGAATCCACAACCGTAGCATTTACAAAAACACTGCACAACAATGTTCTCAAACATTTATAGAGCAGTATTTTTTTTATAAAAAAATTTTTTTTTTAAATAAATATTCATGACGATATTATTTAATTATAAAATAAATTAAAAAAATTATGCACAGATTTAAATATTTTTTATTTACATTAATGTTAATACATATATATATAAATATCTTTTCTCTGAATAATAAGCTTTCTTCGTATTATGAGTTTTTGTTTAAGTAAGCTGATAGTCGTAATTTTATTTTTGAAGAGAGCCAAAGAAGTCGCAAGTGGTTCTCTCTTTTATTCAGTCAACATAACTATTAAATAAAATAATAATACCCTTGAATTAAAACTCAGCTATAAATTTTGCCAATCAAAATGCAATGTGTCGTGAATTGACAAACGGAGTTTCCTATGAATATGTTACCTAGGTTTGCTATATGCAGGATACAACGTGAATAAAAAAATTAAAAAAAGTAATGTTTATTTTTCATACATCTACATAATCAGCATAGAGAGTGAGATGTTGTTTAAGAATTATTTAGTACTTTATTTATAAATATCCAGCGATATTGAGTAGTGTCGCTAGGTACCAAAAATGTCTTGATAGGAATGGAGTGTCTTGACAATAGGTTCGCAGGTTTCATTTGCCTACCCAGCTATGTACGGAATACAGCTTGAAGCTAGAGACACCACTAACAAAACTAACGTAAAATATGTTTTTATCAAATGTACCAGATAATTCATAATAATACGAGTATATACACCCTAAGTATCGCACTTGATATATGTATTAAAGAGGAGTATCTTTTTATCTTCTCACTGTACCCCGCACATGACATGATAGCCAGATGAAACTTGGATCTTAATGGTAAAACACTCCGTTCCGTTCCCCATTTTGATCCAAACATGTAGCATTGCGTGTTGAGAGACGGAACTAAACGCCGCACTTTGCGTTGTTACCAGAACGAAGAAATTAAAATATTAAACGATTAATTTGCTTAAGTGGGACCAACCGACACCCAACTGTGCAAAGTGACCCAATAATGAATTTTCATTTATATTTATAAACTAAATTATCAACAACAACAATAACTTCATCAACCTACAAACAGTATAAACTAAACTGGCTCTAATAGGCGCTTAAAGTCAAATAGTGCGTGCCTCATCTCATTGAGATATTTACCGTTTACTTACAAGTACCACACATGAAAGAACACAGGAAGTCCGCATTAAGACTACTTCGATAGATTCTTTCTACCATATCCTAAACTATAATTATAATCTATAAATGGGAAACGGGTACTTTACTACTTTGTCCATAGGTTTCTCATTGTAATTTTGCTATTTAGATTATTGGAAATGATTGTATGTGCGGAATTGGTAGTGCACCTGCACTTAATAGTTGTTTGAGTTTACTTTTATTTGGATTTTTAAAGGTAATTTCAATTTTCAATAAAAGGAAATACTAAACTAGATTCCCTCTGTCATCTCTGCTAGATGTGAGAACAGCGTAAAGCGCGTATAAATTAATGTATATGTCAACATTTTAACCTCCACTTTCTATCAGACATTGATATAGAAAAAATGAAATATTTATTGATAACGAAAAAAAAAATTATAAATATTCTGATTTATTTACAGTGTTTAAAAGGATACTTAGAGATAACTCACTCTGTTAACGGCTTTTTCTGTTCTGGTCCTTTTGTTGGTTGCTTAATTTTTTTTATTATAACTGTACGCCTACTTTAACATCAAATTAGACATATAATGTATTTTCAATTATGATAGTTAGACTCTAAGTTGTTGTAGTAAAACGCGTTTATAAGTTTATTTTTGCAATAAAATTATTTAAATTAATGTTTTTATAAGTTAAACCTATGTACGTATACAAATTTATAAACGTTACTTTGAAATAACTATGAACAAAGCTTTCGATTTAATAACCGTATTCAAATCGGCTTATTCAGGTGGTTCAGGAGCTACGTACAGAACAGGTTTCCTTTTTATGCTTCTGGGTTAAACAGTAATTGTTTTTAATATATATTACATCATATTATGTTACAATTAATAGTTTGGTATTCTTCAAAAAAAGTAATATATAACTAACCTTACATTTAACGCTTCACTTACAAATTTTTAATTCGTATTATATGGTCAAACTTAAATCATTCATATAAGCCTTGATTTGTTAAAACAAAAGGAAGCGAGTGATGTTATGAAATAATCTGTTCTTCAAATTTAGGTCTTAGAAATGTTACATTTTGGATGGTGTAATTCGACGTCTTTTAATATGTTTATTTTATTGGTCAAGTAAAACGGCAAAGCGCGGCGCGGAAGCGTTCCACTCATAACGCAATATCTCAAAAATTCAGCGGAAATTGAAGAAAGAAATGTCTGAGTAAGATATAAAAAAATTACAATATATACAAGCAACAGTCAGCCCTAACAAATCGTCAATTGTTAGCCGGATGAGGCGCTAATCCTGTGCCTCCCCTTGTAACTTCGGAGCACTTGCCGCCGCGAAATTAGTCAACGACAAAATTGACTCATTTTGAGAACTATTATACATCTACTTGTGTTTTATGTGTATATATTTTTAAGTCTAATTGTATAATTTTTAAGACAGTAATGTCTAATTTTTATTAAATTGTTGTATCAAGATATCTCTATGTCTAAATATAAATTTTTATGTTTAATAGTTTCAAATTAAATATCTTCAAGATGTACTGGACATCACTAAAATACAAAAACAACCTAAAATTCAAAATTCATACACATAATTAAGGTAATTAATATTAATTTAGTAAATGAGTATTCATTTATTAAATTAAGTATTAGTTATAATATAATTTAGTGAAGACCAATTTACACATTTATTGTGACCTGTAGAGACGCTGGGCATATCTGTGTGACTTTAAACTCGAAAGGTTATATTTGTTTGAATTCAATTCCCACTAGAGAAAATATTTAATGTTATCTTATTTCTACTTCCACCATTTAACAAACAATGCTTCAAATTCAGCGGAAAGTGGAGAAAGAATTACAGTGATCGGAGGTTCTGCCTACCCTGATACGTGCGGGATACAGCGTGAAGCAGAAAAAAAACGAAAAGAAGTACATATCAATCAATGTACTTGTATAGTCAATAGGCCGATTTTATGAATGTACATCACGCGACCGTCGGCGGCTCTTATTGCGGGTGTTATTTAACTAACGCTATATGTAGGTACTTATATGTGAATAAAAATTTGGTAATAATATTGTTCTATTGATTATCAATTTGTGTTTTAGTGTAGGAACATAATTCAGAGTTCAATGATGATAGACACATTTGAAGCAAATAGTAATAAATTGCGTACAGCCATTATTGTATTACGACATTCACAAAAAGCCGTTTCAGCCACACCCGTTTTAAAATAAACAGATAGAACATAAGTTTTATTTCAATACAAAATATAGGGCAAAGAGCAGAGGCAAGTTATCCAAAATATCTTAATTGGATTACGAAAAATATATACATACCTGTAGCATTGTACGCCATGTCTTCACTCTTCCATACTTACGGACGAGATCTCCTCGTGGAGTTCACTACGATCACTGAACAAGAGGCACTCGACGCTTGTAATCCTCTCCCCTGGTCATTATGATCGCGTAGTGACCTAGCCATTCACGTAGAATAGATCGCACTTCCGACCTGTATTAGCTGGATGCTGTAACCTTGCGGGATAGAAGCTTCCATACACAACAGCGTGTGCGTGAAAGGAAACTGCGTGAAACCAGCGTGAACTTTAACGTTAAACGTACCTCGATCGGAGGCATTCATTGTTGGATTTGGGCGAAGACGACCGGGAGCGTCGTCACTGGCGTCCAAATGCCGCGGCAAGCGCTCGGCGACACATAATGGATCGAGCGGAGATCTCGTCAAAAGAAGAATACAGATACCAATTATATATTGTCATACAATACACGGACGTCGGGCGGCGCGCGGGCGCAGTGATGGAGTGACAGCGATCACGGCGACCGCCTCACCTCTCTATCTGTATGAATTGTCATCGATTTTTTCATTTACCATTTAATTGGTGAGGTTGCAAAGGATGAACGGACAGAAACCAATTTATAGTTTCGTAGCAATGAAAATATAATTTAAGAATAATATTGAAAAGTATTCGATATTATGTTGGGCTATTTATCAGATAAGAATTACATTATGGTAAATATACACGAAACTCGAGAAACCACTCCACTGCCTCGACTTGGGCAAATCAAAATTGACATGATATAACAGCTTGTTTAATAAAATATTACTTAATTTTCTTATATAAATCTTAAGCACCTTTAAAAGCTAAGAAAATCTAAATATTCATACAAACAAAACACTTATTCGTAATATGATCATTGTAACTGATACGGCTAGTGATGTGATTTCACTAATCTGCCCGGGTTAAGAGTTGTACCATGTCCCCCTGACCCCCGCACGCGACACTACAATTATGGCTAATTAAATCAGATTGAGTAGTAACGTACCGCCCTGAGTCAGACCAGTTCGTTATAATTGAAATTATTGTAGGAAATGAAAAAGACGCACCGGCCAAGTACTAACCTTGAAGAACTATAGTCAAGAAAATATATTTAGCAGCAGTTGTTAATATTCTTATTGTAGTTGGGGCCTGTTGTAGCGCAGGAGCGCAAGCAACTGTAATCCATCCCTACTCGAGGAAATTAAATGTAAATATTCATTTTTCTCGCTCTTGAAACGAAGTGAAACATGGCGTTCAGTTCCACCATTCAGCATTCAATGCCTCAAGAATTCGGTGATAAAAAGGGAACAGAAGTGTGTGCCTAAATTGGAACGGAGCAACTTAACTGGTTAAAGCTAAAAAAAAGTTTTTATTCTTCAAGATTTATTTAATACCCATATTAAGATACAAAACATACAATGTACAAAAATATGACAGCCACTATCTTGCCTCTCATTGGCCATTTTGGATTAACAACAATATTGACTACTAGCTGTGCCCGCGACTTCGTGCGCGTGGAATTGTTATCTTGGGCATCATATCATATATTTTTGCAAACAAACTC
>JAXGGP010000028.1:10650733-10661583 GCA_035584415.1 Eueides aliphera
TTTCGAAAATATGTCAGTTTTGACGTAGCGAGATTTGAACCTGTAACTCTTGAAAACCGTCCAGGCACCTACCAAGAGGCGCGAGTTCAGAACCCATTACATACAAATTTTTATATAAGATAATTTTGAATACGATTTTTTACTCAGTGATTTCAATTTAAAATATATATAAATAAAGTATTATATAAAACAGACATATTAAACAAAATTGCAAGAGAAACTAATAAATAAGATACATATATACACTGTATAATAAACATTTATAATATAAATACAGCTCAATAATACATAATGATAACTTTTGGCCATTATACAAAAACCCATGCAATTATTGAAACCCATGCAATTGTTAAAAGTAAACCGATTAAAGAAAAGAATGAAGGTTATTATTATCCACTGTTTTTTTTATATATTTTTATGTGTACAAATAAATTCTTTTCAATAATCAAATTCCTACCACAATTCTCAAAAGAAAAAATAAAATGTTGAAAAAACCGACATGCATATAATAAGATTTAATAAAAACATTTCATTTTTTAATGCATAAAGATATGATAACACTGCCATTTACATATTTTAATTAAGTTTTATAAGCATCTATAGATATTTATAGATATTTTAATATATTTTGATCAATAAATCACTGGCTTAGAGCCGGGGCAGTGACATGATAGTGAAATTGCTCTTATTTATAAATATACTATGATCATTGTGTGAATAGACTATGTATATAGAATGGCCGATTTAATTATATATAATATTAGACTAAGAACGCGGCTTCGCCCGCTTAATAAAAAAAATATAAGCCCCGTATATAAATTGGACTATAAAGAAACTATTACCGAGATGCAATAAAGCCTACAAATTTTTCTCTATAAAATTAAGTGTCGATAAAGTGGAAGGTATTTTTTTATTTGAAAAATTTTCATTTTTATAATATTTCTATACAGTAGCAGGTTTAATTCCCGTCGAGACAATAATCAATAAAGCATATATAATTAAATAGTATAGTCAATAAACCATATAATTAAATCGACATCCATTACCAAACTTACTCTACAGTTTAATTAACCGCCGTATTTGCATTCAATCAGTCTCTATAAGATAAGTGCGTACTACGCATTCAAAATTGTATGTAATTTGTACATCAATTTACATAATATCGTCGGATTGAAGTCTTAGCCCACAAAGTGCCTTTCAAGCAGATTCTCAAGAGGCAAAAACGTTATAGAAAAACTATGAATATACACATATTACCAGGTTGTAACAATTTGGACTATTGCTTTGTATTGTCTACTATATGAAATAAAAAAAATTATTAACAAAGTAATAAGCAGGTTTAGCAGATTAAAATTCTAAGCGGGCAACATTTAAAGCCAAGTTGAAATTTTTATATATTATTTACTATGTAAATAGTAGAGTAAGCTAAATTATCAAGAAAATTTGGACAGAAAGAATCATATTAAGAAATTCAATTTTCCGCTGTATCCTGCAATGAAGACAGGCGAGACCTAGCATTACGATATTTCACGAACATCACAAGTCTTGAGATAATGCATTTGAAATGAACGCCATGGCTTTCATTTCAAATGCATTATCACAACCTTCGAGCAGTCAGACAGTCTCAAAAAGAGTAATAAACTAGAAAAGTTAAATAAATTATATATATAAATTTCAACAAAGCGTTTAATATAGATTTATATAAGTAATATTAATATCTTTGCGGGTAGTCTACCCGTGACCGAGATCTACCAACTATCGAAAAAAAAAAATATACGTAAATACGTGATACGGTTAAATATGTTTCATGGATCAAGTAACACTATCTCTTTTTAACCGATTTAGAAGATTAAAAGAACAAAAAACAATGAAATGATACCAGAAAGTGAGTTTTCAGAAAGTATAGCATTCTTGTATTATCTAAATTCATTTAAAAAGATAGATTTTCATATATTATTGTGTTTTCAGTAAAAACATTTTTCATACTGGAATGCAGTAGACGAAGGCAAGCTCACGGCTGTCTATAATATAGATGATCTGCAACAAAAGTACAAAAATATTGGTATTTATTATACAATTTTTCATACAATTTATATAAGTAATATTAATAATAATTATAATAAAAAAATAAACATACAATACAATATAAAAATATATATTAATAACAAAAACCAGTTTATTAATAGCAGCTTTTATATAGTACTTCATATTTCTGATAAGTTTCTAAGTTAGTCAGTTGGTTAGTTTAGAAAGTTAGTTAATCAGCTAGTTAGTCTACTCAGTTAGTTAGTCAGTTAGATAATCAGTTGATAGTCAGTTAGTTAGTGAGTTAGTCTGATAGTCAGTTAATTAATTAGGTAAATTAGTAATTTAGTTAAAGAAATGCATTCACTTTATTAATTTAAGTTTAAATATTTAAGTAAAAAAATTAAATAGTTATTAATTAGTTAAGTTTAAAAGTTTATAAAATCGCATAGCATTTCTTCGCAAATTTCATTGAACTAAGCTTAATATAGCAAAATCAATATTAATATCAAATTTAAACATTTTACTAATACTGTAGGTAAACACTTAGTTTGTTTCCTGTATCAAATACGAGCTGAGTCATAGGAAACAGCTAATATATCATAAATATACAATTATATATTTTTTAGCTCCACGCTAATACACATAATATAATAGACAGAACTTGGGAACCTAATGTGTTAAACACTTTTTCATCTTCTATTCTGTACTTCCCGCCGAATAAGGCATTGCATGTTACCCGAGCAAGTAAAAGAAAATATTAAAGAATTCAATTCTAATAACCTCAATTATAATACATAATTAAATATAAAAATAAAAAATCGATATTGACTGTCGGTCAGGTAATAAAAGTAATCGCTTAGCCAAAACATAAATGAAAATGAATACTATGTAAGACTAAGGTATAGTACAACCTACGAGTCGTGGCCACTAAGACTTCATCTTTTTAAACTATTGTGCATAGTTCTCTCGAAAGAAAAGAATCAAAAGTAAGAACTAACAAATATTTGAGGCATGTCTTGGTGGAGGATATAAAGCGTGCGACTGTAAGCTCGACAGGCTGTGGGCTGTTCGACTCGCATTGGAAGAAATAGCATATATAATATTTAAATTTAACAAGATAAATTGCGGCGTCGTGTTCTGCACTCAAGACACAATATCTCAAAATTCAAAAGTGGGCAACGGAGAGTCCTATTAATAATTAATATATATAATAATAAAAAGATTTAGACATAACAAGAATTTATTAAAGATATTTTTTAATTTAATCATTAAAATTAAACTATTGTTTTAAAGATGGCGCCAAATACACTACACAAGAGTAAAGCCAGGCTATAATTATTTATAATTTCGCAATGCCAGTTCTATAAAATGAAATAAACCTTAACAAAAATAAAATATTGCAATATTTCAATAATAGTTAAGTAAATTAAATACTTTATAATTAAATGTATTAAAATAATTCGCCTGTACAACAACATTTTTTGTACAATAAACATTCATATAAAAATGGCTTTGCCCGCTAAATTGCTCACAAATATTTACTTTATTTTTTTTACATAAATATGAACTATATGTCTGTAAAGCTCCACCATCTAAATCCGTTCAGTAATTTTTACGTAAAAAGTGGAACGAAAAATCCACACTTACATGCATTGAACATTTATATATATTAGAAGATATTTGGTACAAAAATCTTATAGTATATAATATTAGAAGATTTTTTTTACCAAACTTAGAAGTATTCTTGTTATAAGAAATATTTTTAAGGCCTTTACGGCTCAATGACATATCAGTGAGATAACGGTTTCAATTCTCATGATAGGACCATGAATTATTCTCCTTTCTCTGTTAGGCTTAAATAAAGTGCGGTGTTCGCTTAAATAAATTAGGGAAGAGCCTCCGGCTACCCAGCAAAAAGCAAAAAGAAATTATATTTCCTAGCCATATTTATAAACAATTCGCCATTAACAAATAATCATAATTTTTATCCAATCTTATTATTTTATATTTTTCATAATAAATTTATTCGAAAAGAAAAGTTACTACCAATGAGCCATTTAAAAACCAAATACCTGTTGTTCAAAAAATTAAAAAAAATCTATGAACACACAACATTGAATTAAATAAAGGAAAAAGATATAATGGTTTAACACTTTAAACTGATAAACAATTAAATAATATATTATATTTAAAATTAAGAAACAAGTAAGTTATCTGTAGTGTTTAAATAAAAAATGAACAGTGACTCCTATTCAAATCGAAAAAAAAAAATTACCTATTTATCCTTAACATCCTTAGGCACAGTCGCAGGTTGAGGTATAATGGTGATCTCATCATTTATCTTCAACGGCTTCAACAAAGATTGACCAGCTTTGACTGCCTGACTGTTACTGTTACTTGTGGAAGTATTTTGACTATTTTGCCCATTCAAATTCTTTTTATCCATGACACGTTTGGCCACAACACTGTGTGCCGAGTATACATGGTTCTCGAACTGTTTGTACATTCCAAACGTCGCTGTACATACTGTACATTTATATGAGAGATGGGCAGGTTTGAGTGTTAAATTGTGGTCTCTGGCCACATGATTTAGTAATTTCCATTGGTACACCTGCAATTTAATATAAAATGTTAGTTTAGGATAGGGAAAGGCAATTTTGTGTAGGACACTCCATTATGTTGAATATTAATATTTTCATTCATTAGCTCTGGTAACAATGTAAAGCAGGATGTTGATTTCCTCCACTTAATATGCAATGCCTTCAATATCACAATTTAAAAAATTTGTGAAAAAACGTTTGTGCGTTAAAGGTTATTACCACATTAATGATGTTATAAATGACAACACGCCTCGAGAATAAAATGGTCGTTCCAGGCAATTTGAAATGTATCATTGTCACTTATAATTATATGAAGTTTTGATTAAAAAAATAAAGACATGTCCCGCTGAGTTTCTTTCGCCCGTTCTTCTCAGGTCTGAGGCAGTAATTTTAGTGAACTGGTGGTAAAATTTTTGACGTTCAAAAAACGAAGCTTGTCTTATTTCGAATAAAATATTTACAACTGAATTTGAATTTTGAATTCAGAAGAAAGGGAGAAATGGAAGTTTTGTAAAAAAATTTTGAACATAAAATAAAATATTAAATAGATTGATTACTTCGTTCTAATAACAAGATCAAACACGGCATTTTTCACCGCTGAACACGCAATACGTTAAAATTCAGAGAATGGGTAACGGAACGGAGTGCATTAACACTAGGTTCCTAAGTTTCCACTGCCTACCCTGCCACGTGCGTAACACAACGAGAAACTGTAAAAGAAAAAGAATACGAACCAAACATCTACAGAGATACCAGTTTAAGATATACAAACAAAAACATGTAAAAAAACATACCCTTCCACAGACCGGACAGCGGCCGGCATCCTTATTTTTATTGGCGGCCTCTTGCATCGAACTCGTTACTAGACCGTGTGAACCCAACAAATGTCTCTCCAGACCTTGATCTGTGAAGAACCTGAAAAAAAAAAACGATCCCTTTCAGCTTCACGCTGTTATCCGCATGTAGCAGTTATCAGAGGGATCCTAGTGTTAAGATACATTACCCACGCACTGCCGAATTTTTAAAGGCCCTTCGGGTAAGTGACGAAACTCAACGCGCTTTGCTTTCCTGCTAGAGCAAGTTATAAATATAAAATATTTTATTCCTCCTAGCAGGAATCCCACACACCCACAACAGTCGCGTATACAGTTTCATAATTATGTCACTGCGGCGGACCCCTGATCTTTAGGAAACAGCATGGAACCACCGCGACAGACTAGGGTACGGTGCCGCAGATAAACGAATAAACATACAACACAACACTACTTTTTTTGTACGTCAGGTGTTAAAAAATAATAAGGAATAAAAATTTAAACATAATTTATCACACATAGTTTTAATGTCTTTAAAAAATTTTAAAAATTAAAAAGTATTTCAAATAATACATGAATTAATGGTCAGAACCAAAATTTATATGGTATACCTCAGAAAAGTATGAATATATAATTCTATTATTATATCTAAATTGTATGAATATATAATTTTTCAGAAAAATCAATAAAAAAAAATATATAGTTTCAAATTTCATTCATATGGGATTCCTTGATTATTCCTTTTGAAATCTTTAGTGTATCCAATATAAATTGTGTTTTCACCTTGTATAAATATGGATATATCTAATTTAACACTTTTCCACAATATATTCCATATATAGTAACACAAATATTTTTTGTGTAAAAATGAAACAAAAACAAACTCACCTAAACTGACACTTCTGACAGTTCAACGGGGGCCTGTTATATATCATTTTGGGGTGTATCTTCACTTTGTGTATCCACTGCATGTGATTCCTCAATTGTTCCAAGTCTTTAATGTACCCGTCGCAAATCTCACATATAACACAAGTGTTTTTAGTTTGTGGATTTTGAACGGGCATGGGTTGAGGTTGACGGGGTAGCGGCGTTATTGATATTGAGGGTTGATGGATTGATTTTGGTGTACTGGCTTTTCCATTCTATAAATAATATTGATAATTTGAATACACAATGAATATTGTTAACGCAGTATTTTGCTTTTTAATTATTATTTTTTTCGTAAGTTCGTTTTTAATTGAAATGATCCGATACATAAAGGTTATAACCATCAATCATCAATATTTAGTTTTTCAGAACCATGTAAAATGTGGAATTATAATGTTTTTTTCGTTTCAAAGTTAAATTTATTCATAACACATCGCATGTAGCTGGGGATAGCGAGAAATTAGTGTTTAGACATTTTGTCCCCCATTTTATATGTATATCTATGGCTGGATACTGTCAAGATGAATACATACTCAACATTTCACATTGTCAACCAGAGCAGAAAAGTGAAAATGTACTTCTCAAAGGTAACAAAGCCACTACTTTCACATTTAAAATAACTTACCACACACAAACAGACAAGATGAAAAACATACTTCATTAAATACTTACAGAAAAATTATTCGACGCTAAAGCATTAGGACTAGCATGCCTAACCGTAACACCACTCCTTAATATCGGTATTCCTTGCATTGGCGTAGACCTTGGCACAATCGGCATTGGCGTACGATTCCTTGGCCGGAAGTTGGCCGCCATGTTGCCTGACATATTGGCCGCCATGATGGGCATGTTTGTATGTTTGTTCATGTTGGTGGTTGTTTGAGATCTGTTGAACGCATTGTGGTATGATGACATCATTGGGTTGCGGGAACGGGCCATCTGGAATTTAAGAAATTTAATTTAGTCTTTTTTTCTGTTCATAGCTGTATCCCACATATACCAGAGTAGGCATAGGAGTGTCAGTGTACGTTTACCCTCTATTCTTTGCTTTCTTCATAAATTTTCAAGAACTTACTTCTCGAGTAAGTATTTCCAGAGCAAAATTGAATATATAAAATATAAGTAACTTATTAAAAGAGTTGAATCAAGAGTAATTTTTTTATGTCCCCACAATAGTGGGGTATGTACAACTGTCACAAGCTTTTAACACATGTTATCCACTAAAAATATGTCTCAAAATAAAAAACAATCACCTTAGGAATTTTAGCTGGTGGTTCCCACTCAATAGGTGGTGCCAGATTCAGTTCCGGCTTATATTTCTTAGAACAAGGTATGAAATGCCTAGCCAATTTCCCTTTCCCATTGTCCTCAAACGGACAGTTAGGGCACTGGTGGTAAGCTGGCGCCCTTTCCAACTTTCCCCTAGTATTATGTTCTGCCTCCATATGAAATAAGATATCATGGGGACTTTTAATTTCATAATCACAAAAGTTGCATTTATAAACACCATTCTTCATATGCGGGGTTTCCAAATGATGGGACAGTACAAGGTTCGATTCCGATTTGAACGTACAATACTCGCACTTTTTTGGTTTAAACTTGTATGGGGCATTATTCTCTTTACTAAATTCTAAATTAATAGTAAGAGATGCTATGGAGCTTTCCGTCAATTTAGTACTGTGACCAGCTTTCTTTTCTCTATAGAGCTTTCTATTTTGCTGTTTCAATAAATCATTTTGAACAAACTCTTGAACAAGATTTAAGCCAATGTTCATAAAGAATTTTCCAAGCGATAAGTCAAAATAGTTATCAGATTTGCCAGTGACAACTTTGTCTACTGTGAGGTCAGCGACACCCTTTATGTCATCCAGTGCATCTATTTTGTCCTTGATGACAACTGTTTTGGGCTCTTCGTCGGACGCTATGTCGTCATCTGATTCCGATGACGATTCTCCGTCCCATGAGGCGTCGTCGTCGTCGTTTCTTTGTTTGCGTCGTTCTGGAAATAATTGAAATTTTTTATTAGTTGTGTTGTTTACCTTAATAATTCATCAATATTTTATATATTTGAGTGTGTATATGAAAATCTTCTAAAATGTAGTGCACTGGCACAGTATGAGACTGTAAACACGACAGTAGTAGGGTCTATTCCCACTCAGGTTGATAGTAATGGATTTAATATTTTTATTTCTGTTCTGGTAACAAGATAAAGCATGGTGTTAGTTTCACTACTCAATGTCTCGAAATGACTTGCTAAAATTAACTTTACTTGGTTGGTATCTAAGGGTTAAAATATTATATATAAATAAAAAATTTTGTGCTTCACGCTAAATCCCATATGCAGTGTACTAGAAAAAACAAGAAAAAATAAGAACTCGGACATCTCACGTCATAGATAATGTCAAATTTTATGGACCATAAATATTGATTTGCAGAGCTCAAGTCTTTTCTTTTAAGAAAGTGCAAATAATTAAGACCCTTATAAATAAAACTACCTCTCTTTTCTTCTTTTTTCTTTTGTTTGCTTTCTTCCAACAACTCTTCTTTAGACTTTAACACTTCCTTGTCTACCTCAGATTCATCTTCTTTATCAACCTTCTCTTCTTTACCACCATCTTCTTCACTTTCTTTTTTATCTCCTTTACCTTCTTTCTCCTTCTGTTCATCCTCTTTGGCTTTCTGCTCTTTCAATTCATTGCCTAAATTATCTACAAATTCCCTAAACGGTTCGATTGAGGGTTTCTCATAAACATACGGCACTATAAACGATGGGGCTTCCACTACATACATATCATCTGTAAGGGACGGCAAGATATTCTGTTGAGAAGAATTATTACTATGAGAGTTGTGATAATTTGGAGAATTTTGGTTTTTACTAGACACTGGTGTAACTGTAGTACCACGGGCTATGATACTCTGGTACAAACTTTGCGCACTCAACGCATTATTAAAATTTGTATTATTTTTCTTCACTACGCTCCCTTTATTAGGAGCCATTGATTTCGTATCTATTATAACCACGGTCGGTTCCTTTTTTTGTATGCCTGACTTCATTTGCTTGGCAGCCATTTCAACTAGCGTTTTCGTATCATTTATTACGATGGCCTTGGATCTACGTTTATAAGAATCTTTCACGTAACTGTCTTCTAAATCAGATATGGCGTCGCCATTTTCTATTTCGTCGTCGTATCTTTTTCTTTTTATCGCTCGACTGCTTCTTCTTAACTGTACTGGATTTTCAACTACAGGTGGTTTAGTTTCTTGTTTGCCTTCTGTGACGCAATCATCTATATCGCTAAGGATTTCATGTACTTCAGGACTAGTAATGTCCTTGCCATTTTGATCTTCAGTTCTGTCGTTTTCTTGTAGAGACGCATCACTATTTTCTATTTTATCCGGACTTTCTTGGGACAGGTCGTCTGGTCCGTCCATTTCTGATTCAGAATGAATACTGACAGTTTCGTCTGCTCTTCTCTCGGCTGATACTTCAGAAGTTTCATCGTTTTCAGACTCATTTTCTGATTCGCCTTCAGATATCTGAAATAATATAGAAAAATATTATTAATTAAATTAAACATTTATTAAAGGTTGTAGCACAGGGGTAAAATGACGTGACTTTTAGGGCGACAGGTAGTTCGTTTCCTTTTGAGAAAACTAAATATTTAATATTTTCACTTATTGTGAGGTAAACGTTAATGAACACGCTAAGCCTCCGGCATGACGAATGAGAGTGTTTAAATGTGAACGTAGTTAACACTAATCTTTCAGGTTTCCTCTGCCTACCATGCTGTGTGGAATATAGTATAAAGCTGAAAAAAAACTATAAAAGCTCATCGTGGCTCAATAGTAAAACGCCTGATTCTAAACGCGACAAATGACGGAGTCAGGTACCGCGATTTAACACGCAATTTATCGAAATTTATAAAACGTAGTGTGTTTTCACTAGATTTCCGTTACCAACTTTTCTATGACGAGATACAGCGGTACACCGGCATTTTGAACTGATGACTGGAGGTTTTTTAATTTCTATATAAAAAAACTTCCAGTCAGTTTGAAACACCTGTTCCGACCCGATTTATCAAGAAGTTCATATAAAAATATCCTAAAATTGTTCGGCTCGGCTCTTTTAACAACAATTATTTACCTTAATACTTATGTATATTAGTACTTATACTCGACCAGGCCGGGAAAATACCTATTTGATTATGAGAATAAATTTCCTCGATGTAGGACTTTCAAGCATACAATCATCACATTCCAACTACGTAATAGGATGACGTCATGCTATATACACATATAATATACATATAGAGACCTGCCGTGGCGTAGGGATGCAGCCATTTGACTGTAAACGCAGGTTGTGCGATCCTCAATCGAGGAAATGATTTTTTTTATATTATCGTTGCCCTGGTAATATCAAAGCGCAGCGTTGAATTCCACTACTGCCTTATATTTGGCGGAAAGTATATAAAACATAATTAAA
>JAXGGP010000028.1:10663802-10681357 GCA_035584415.1 Eueides aliphera
ATCGTGGGTAACAGCTATAATTTCTAAAGCTGAGGAGGTTGTTTGCAAAAATAAATATGATGCCCAAGATAACTATTACACGCGGACGAAGTCGCGGGTACAGCTAGTATTATATATGACGTTAATCGTATCTGCGGCCAGTATCAGTATTATCTCCGCTCGAAGAATGTTTGTGTTATACAAGAGGAATTATTAATTCCACGTGGGTTTCACCCAATTATAGGTACAGTAGTACGATCAATATACTGATGGAGTATATTTAATTTTTAAATTCGCTCTGTATCATTTAGCAGGGTATGCAGGTAGAACGTGGAGATAGTATTGAAACACTTTCTGCCGATTTTTTTAAGACATCGGGTGTTGAGTTACCAGTGCAAGGAATTAATAATAAACTAACTAACTACACATAATTATAACGGGAAAATCTAGTAATTGAGGCCAGTGGCGTCGCAGAATGCCGGTGCGACTTTAAGCGCGACAGCTTCGATTCCGTAATAATATGGAAACAATATTTAATACCAGAAAACCAGAAAACGTATTTCTGGTATTGACCAGAGAGAGGAAACCAGTGATTTCCGACATTTGACACACCATGCTTTAATTCAAGACTTTCTGTAGGAAGGAGAACAGAAACGTATTTTTGGGAATGGAGTGTCTGAACACTATATGTCTAGAGCTATGAAGAAAGTATGGTAGTAATATTAGATCACTTTTATAAAAATGAATCAACAGTGCAAGAATTACAAATATTTAGCCAAGAGAGGTATAGAGGATTTCAGTTGAGGTTTTTAAAAAATATACATTTTGTTTATGATCACATTTCATTTAACATTACAAAGCTAGAGTTTGTTGATGTGTAATTATATATGAACAATAATTGAATTTATAATAATGATCGAAGGATGGTCAAGTGACCTTTTCACCTTAAAATTTATTGTTTAGATCTACATAGATATATGTAAAATATACATTATTAGACAGGCAGTAGAAGTTCAGTATTTTTTTAAGCTCAGTTTTAATTTAGGTCAACCAAAATATACATTATTAGTTACTACATAAGTTAATATTAGATATGGAACAAAGTTATTTTGTAAGATAAATCTGAAAAGAGGGCATTTAATCAAACAAACTTTTAGACTTCTATTATATAAACATAATGTTAACTTATAGAAGCATCAATTTATTTTGATTATGGGTTTATGCTTTATCTTATAGTAAATAATAACATACTTTTATTTATAATTAAATAAAAAATAAACTTACTCCATTGTTAGAAGGCATAATAGCATTTCCGTTTTGCAGTATCAAATCTTTTTTACATGTTTCTTCAATACTCAATTCATTATTATGCCCTTTGTTCAATTCCCTATTAGACAGTCTATTAATATTCTCACTATCATTGTTGGAGCAATTATTTTCTATATTATTTTCATTATTTTTACAATTAATCGTAGATTGCGAGTGCTCTAATGAGGTTTTATTTGTATTTATACTTTCATCATTTTCATTTACTTTACAGTCCTCATTGTTGAAAGAATTCATATCTTCAGTTAAAGTACTTTCCAAATTTAAGCTATTTGTGACACTGTCCTCATGATTATTTAATTCCGTATCAATCTCCATTGGCTCCTGATCTTTCTCATCGAAAACATCAACTTTATCTTCGTTGTCATCCTCTGGGGAGTCATGTACCAACTCTTTCTCTGCCATCATGCCGTTGATACAATCCATGTTGATAACAAGGCTACATTCCCTGAGCACCTGTCAAAAGAGTAACACTTATTAAGGTTATGTTTTCAATAATATATATTTTATATTATATGATGTACCAAAAATTTGAGCGTCACATTTTTTTATAGTGAACTGCTCCCCCCTCCCGCGCCTCCCCCTCCCCCCTGGCAAGGCGCTAGCAATCAAAATGGCCGTGCCATGGTAATACCGTGTAAAGCTACGTGTCCTCTCCAAGAATACGAAGGTTAATTAGTAGATATTTTTAAAAACAACCCCCAAAATGCCACTCGTACTATTTATATTTACATCTGTAGTAAACAAAACAATACGACTCGTTACTTTCGCTTTGTATAAGGGAAATATTTAACCTATTTAGTTATTGAGCGAATAAACAGTTATTTAGTATTAGTTGTTTCAATTCTGAAAACATTTTGACGATAAATCATCTGTTCTTCTATATTTTACAACTAAAATAATAGTAAACAAATCAACGCCGGTACAGATTCTTATTGTTATTAAAATTTCAATAGAAATAACGTATATTTGACTTAAATATTTGTAAATTGGGACAAAAATGTACAACCTTATCGAGTCTGCGGTGTTTCGTAGACACTTTTCTGGTACTCGACGTTCACTAGCACCTTGGTTATTTCAATGGTAACAAACCCAGGGTAAATCTCAACAAATACAAGCTTCACAGCTTATTCTACACAACAAACAACAAGCACAGTACTATATAAACCAATAACTTTACTTATAAACTTAATTTTTATTGATTTTTAGGATATTTTTTTAAATATTACAAAAATCAGGGACAGTGCGACATGATCCCTCGCCACAGCACAAACGCAATATGGCGGCGGTGAGTCAAGTCAGTCACGTGACTTCCAGTCAAAATTAAAAAATATTTTTCTATTTTTAACATATTTAAATTTTTTATGTTATATTAATATGTTTTTATATATTGTCAATGTTATTTATAATTGTATACATTTAAAATATTCTGTTCAACAAACTAATACATTAGTTTGTAACTTTCAAAGTTATAAAAGTTTCGCGCCAAAGTTTGTATGGTTTTTTTTATTTCTTATATTTTTTTCACAATCCAAAGACATATCCTTTCATTTTAAGCTAATTACTAAGTTCCTTATAAACATTAATATTCTAAAGTGGAATTAAGTAAACAAACAAATTGTATAAATAGAAAAACTATACTTAAATAAACATTTTATATATAATATATTAATATATAATAAAAACACAATCATCATTTCACTTTTCTAGACAAGTAAATAGGCATCACTATGAAGCCATTTTATTTTAAATATTAACTTGGAACCAAAAATAGGTACCAAAATTAGGGCGTAGGCTATCCGCGTATTAAAATATCGAATACCAAATATCATTAGCAGGCATCTCTTTCCCACCCACCTAACATAATACGATGGAAAGAGAAAAACAAATTATGTAGAGACACTATGAATAGGTATGCTTATCTGCAGGGCAAGACTCGGAGAAAATGTCCTCTACGACTGTAGTTCTTATAAACTTCGCTTTAAGGAATATATTTAATAAAAAAGAAAAATTAACATGTCGACTACCGTACTGAAAACCTTGGACAGGTTATAGTTCATTTAACTATATCCACATAGTACTTAATAGTTATAGATTTTGCTTATATTTAATATACCTTTCAGTAGCTTGAGTTGAATGTTATATGTTTATTAAAATGGCTAAAAAACAAGAATATCGATCTGCGGCGCAATCTACTTGGTCAAGGCTGGAGGATTTTCGTTTCACCTTCTCGAGATTTGAGAATATTATATTTATATAATGTTTTAGCGAGTATTTTTTTATAGTTAAAGAACCTTTGTTACAAAGCAGTTTCATCGTAAAAAAAAATTCGTTAATACGTACCTAAGTTTAAAAATATTATTTTTAATAAATACCTACATAATAATAAAATTACTGCTACTTAATTATTGTTTAAGTTTATTTGGAAATATTGTTTTACTTTTCACATATCTAAAATTAGTACTGATTTAACGCACATATTTAGATATATTTTTTAATATATATGATTAAATTATAGGTACTATTTTCTAGCAATCATAAGGCTGAAATATATAAGATAAGTAAATATAATATGTAAGTAACCCAACGTTCTGTTCATATGTGTTAAAACACATTAAGTCAGTATACTGCCTGCAATGCTAAATTCATAACTTAAATAATAAACATAAAACGAAGTCTACGAAATATTATTACTATATGTTTAACCTGAGCGTGCAAAAAAATTAACAAAACGCGACTGTACCTGACCGCAGACGCGTCAGGTTGTGGGTTTAATTGACGAAATAAAATGCTTAATATTTTCATTTCTCCTTTCTGATAACATAGCAAAGCGAGGCAATGAGTTCCACCGCTGAACAAACGACGGAAAGTGGGTAACGGAATGCCTAAACAGAATGTTCCCATTCCTTTTGCGGGAACACAGCATGAAGCATGAAGCTGAAAATAAAAATATATACGTCTATAGTCACGTATTTAGGGAAGACAAGAAAAAATTCACAAGTGTCACTAGTTCTTTCATCAAATCATCGCGAAGATATATGCATAATACTAAATTGAAAAACGTATAAAAACTTTGAACGAAGCAGCTTTCCTTTGTGTGGAATAACACTTTAAAAACAGTAAAGATATATACATAGTTATATTGTCACAGTTAAAGGATAATATAAGAATTACAAGTGGAAAAAATAAAGTATCGCAAATATTTTTACAAAACGTACTTGTATTCGTATTACAATTGTACATTTGTTTTCTATATACATACACATATATGTTTTAAAAGCAAATAAAAGAGACATCTCAGATCCCTTTTAAAGGAAATGAAGAAAACGAATGCCTGTGGAAAACGGAAACGGTTGTGATGTGTGTTCCATGTTTCTTGTCTATTTCCCACAGATAAACGGATTTAAGTTAAAATCAGAATAAAGAATATTTTCTGTATAAATAGATATTAAGAAAAAAAATTAAAGTAGAAGAAATATAATGATGAAACACTCCGTGTTCACAATGATTTAAGCCGATTTCAAAAAAACAGGTCATTGATTTGAGATGTGCCTATGTTTGAGATATTATTGAAATTAGATCATACTTGAGTAACATGGTCTGTTTACATTACCAAGTGCGTGTGCTAAATTTCGAAAGTGTTATAATTTGTATGTTTGTCCAGAATTTTCTTAGATTTTCAAAGAAAATTCATAATTGTTTTTTGGTTCAAGTGAGATAGATTTCAATTTAAGGAACTATATTTCATCTTAAGGAACTCAAAAGTTTCGTCAAAATCAGCTTAGTAATACACTTATTTTGTGTAAAATTAACTGAAATTATAACTACTTATGTCATTATTTTTTCTATGAAATATACTATGAATTTTTATTTTTTGGAGGTTTTCTTTCATTTATGTTCTAAATTTCTACTTCGTGTCAAATAACCTAAGATTGACAAGTTCTCTATGTGAAGTTCTCTATGTGTTTAGATTACACAGAGAATTTCATACAAAATGATACAAGTTAATCGGATTTCTTAACTGCGCTTACTTAAAAGATTCATTTTTCCGTGCTCCATGGGCCTGTAGACTTGGTTATTTGTTTTTAATTTTTGCTTGATACTTCTACGTGATCTCGAGATATCTTCACAGATGGACATCAAAGTGATTCTATAAAGGTTTTTACCCTTTGCGTACGGAAGCCTAAAAACTTACAACTTTATCCTATACCCGTTATCCGTACCCGCTCAACACGCTTGCTTTTCCTCAAGAAAAGCAAGCGTGTTGAGCGAGTACCAAAGCGAGGAAAAGAAAATTAATATAATCATTCCATCGCGATCGAGTCCACTACTGTCGATTACACATCACATTTCTCACAATCTTTTATTTTTTATCATATAAATTTAATACTTAATTAAAAAAGGTAAACTAAACTAGAGATTTTAAATGAGCAGCTCTATTAATATTGTAGAGAATGAAGTTCCTCACTTTAATAATAAAGAACAAAGAAGGTTAGGTTAGCTTAAGCACTTGTGAGATGGATGTAAAATACTTTCTTCACTATAGAAGGCCCTGACAAATCACAATTGGCCATATATTGAAATAAATGGTATTAAGACAATGCATTGTAGTATCTATACGTTTTGCCAGTGTAGGTGAGATTAAAGATTGAAATTTAGATTTTTTTTTTTAATTTCAAAACTATTTTTTTTTTCATTATTATATACTTTATAAAAAAAATTAAACATATGATGGTTGGTAAAAAAACAAATGATGGTTAGAATTCGTAATACACTTGACCCATATTACGAATAAGTGTACGTATGTATTATAGTACCTATATGTACATATTATGTGTAAGAAAACACAATTGGGTTCGGATAGTAATTGCTTTGGCTGTGTTGACAAAATTAAGCTATTTTTATTTTTCCTGAATTAATTTTAATTTTTTTGAACATATAAAAAATTTAATTAATGTTATATTATAATTAGGCGCTTCAGTTTAAGGTCGAAATTTCGGCGTTCCGTGTTTCCATTTTAGTGTGTATTTTCAGCCGTGCACTCTATAGCTCGAACTTAAACTCGTTATCACCGAGCCCAAAGTACTTTACATAAACATCAAATTACGCTAAAGTTTTTAAATTCAAGTCAAGTCAAAATTTTTTATTAAAAATAAATAGTTGCATACTTTATTTTTTGAAAGTCAAATAATTTACTAACAGGTCACGCGACAAAGGGTCTGCCTCGAGCCTAAGAAGAACCCGCACAAGAAATTCAATAGAACATTTTTTTTATAGGGATATGATTCTTACCTATTAATTTTTTTCGTCTTATCTATAACATTAATACACAACTTAAGACGTACGCCCAACTGCACGACAATCAGTTTCATTTTACACCAGATCTATCAACAGAAACTGCATTGTTGTGTCTTATGAGTGCTATCCATTACTACGTAAAGAGAGAAACGCCAATCGTTGCCTGTTTGATTGATCTCTCTAAGGCCTTCGACCTGGTCTCATACAATATTTTGTAAAAAAAACTTTAGATAAGTAGTTTTCCTCTAGAGCTTATTGACATTCCCCAGTATTGGTATGGAAATCAGGTCAACAATGTACGGTGGGTGGGAGCGTTGTCTCGCCGATATGGTCTTAAGTGCGGTGTGGCGTGAGGTATAACTTCGTCAACCCTCTTTAATATTTATATCAACAAGTTAATAGCTGAGCTCAGCAGTACCAGAGTTGGCAGTTACATAGATGGTGTATATGTAAGCAATATTAGGTATGCTGAGGATATGGTGCTGCTGAGTGCATTCGTCTGTGGTATAAGGAAATTATTATCTGTATGTGAGTTGTATGCTGAGACACATGGCTTAATTAATAATGTAAAAAAGATCAAAATAATGGTGTTTAATGTCCGAGACATGTGTAGGAAAGAGATACCATCGGTATTATTAAATAATTGTACTAGATAGGGTGGATAATTTTATATATCTCGGTCACTATCTGACTTCCGATTTAAAAGACGATACTGAACAGAAGCGGAGCGGCAGCAAAGGCATCCTCTTTAATTCTAAAACCTAGTCTTGTCGCCCTCAATCAGGCTGTACCTGTGCATCTGAGCAAGCATTGCCAGTTTCTTCTACTCAACATCAACATAAAATATCTTATAAAAATGGAGAAATACAATACAGTAACAGAGTAATATGACTTTGTTCACATTGCACGTCACTCAACAGACAGCATTGATAAGTTGATAGTAATCGGGAATGTAGAAGGGAAAAGACGAGGACATATAAATGGTGTCTAGTTATATTTCTATATATTGTTACTTTTTGATGTATTTGTTGTTTGTCTTCCAAATGAAATAAAATAAATAAAATACCGGAGAGACTGCGTGTTGAGTGGCGGAACTCAATTTCGCCATTACATTTATCGAGTGAGGATTGGACCCACAATCCGTCACGTTTAGAGTCGCATGCTGGTGTCCTTGCACATCGTCATGTCCCAAATTAGTTATGTTTATAGAAAAATTACAAAAATGTATTCGGTTTTATTTTTGTATTTACTTTAAAATAAAAAAGTATTTTATAATAAAACATACTTAAGTATATAAATTCCTAATTAATATTGATAATTAAATAAGGTAAGTACAAAAAAAAGCAAGACTATTCGTTTCGTGAGAAACCCTGCTGAAAATTTGCTAATCAAGTGTTTACACGTCACTTGTTACATTTATTTATATTGCAATTTTTTATATTATTTTTGCTCTGTTTCAGTTAGTCAATAGATAAAAACCTGATCAAAATTAAGTTCCACGCAGAAACTTTCAACAAAGTTGATTCAAAAATTTCTGTTTTATAGCTACAAATATTTTATTGTTTATTTTTAATCTATTTATTACAAAAAAGTTATTGATTTTATACTAATAAATTACTAAAAACTAAAAAAAATGTAAAAATAACGATGTTGTGTCGTTACAATTTATTAATCAACTGCGTGTAACAGAAAAATATACAGAAACCATCGACATAAAATCATTATTAACATGCTGACGTTTTATTCGTTTTATCTGTGCCCAAAATGAGGGCATAGACTACTTAGTACTTAGTATTTAGTAAAGAAACAGTGAAACAGTTTTCCTTTTATATTTTATTTTATATTATTATCATTTAGCAATGTGAAATTTTACTCTTATACAATAATTCATTTGTAATTTTCAATCGACTTACGTCATTTAGATATCATTTGATTTTGTCGCTTTATTATAGTGAGCTAGTCATTTAAAAATATTGTGATATGGTGATAATAATGTCGTATTATAGGATATTATTATTATTTATTTTTACCATAGTGAATGTTAGGGCAGATGAAGATGTTACTGTACCTATGTCTAAAAAGGAAAGGCTTAGCTTAAGGTTAGTACTAGCTTTATTTATTTTTTAAGCCTTAATACTTTTCCTGGCCATACTTTAATAATGAATGAATAATTATAAATATCCTATTGCAAATCATGTAAAAATATTGAAAATTGATATTCTGTTGTAAATTTGTGTTGTTATTAGAGGTAACATGAAATACAATATTTACTTTTCTTATCTTTTTTGAAAGAAGATATAATTTTATAAGAATATAGATGTAAGAGGATCAGACTATTATTTCTGTATGTCCTAAGTAATGTGTTATTTTTATTGAATCGAGCTATAAAGTAATTATTGGATTTACACTACTGTAATTTTTTTTAGGCTCAAGCTGCTTTCAGCATATAACAGAGTAGGTGGGGAACCATATCACTTGGTTCTGCATTCTTCCATTTTTTTTCTGCATTAGTCCATATTAAATATCAAAATTTGATATTTCACTTTGTCTTCATATACATGAAAATGACTATACCCTGCAGAATTGAAGTGATAACCACCATTGTAATGGTGTCATCATGCTATTTTACCTTACCACAATACCTCTTCAACTTTATAGTATATATTATAAAGAATAATTATTAAATTATGTAATAATAACAAATATATATAATTATTTCATACAGGGAGGAATCACGACGCATGTTCTACCATGCGTATGATGCATACATGGACAATGCATATCCAGCAGATGAGCTGATGCCATTAAGTTGTAAGGGACGATGGAGAGGCATCACACCGAGCAGAGGTGATATGGATGATGTTCTGGGAAAGTAAGTTTATTAGGTTTTTTTATGATATATCTTAGCAAGCAGAGGGCGCAGAGAGTGTTAAATTACTGCTCCCCACTTTCTTGACAGAGGCATTTTATGTATCAATCGGTGAGCATGAGTGGCAATGCAGCAGTAACCAAATAAAATAAAATAATTAATTAAGTATTATTGTGAGTCAGAATCCAACTCACATCCATCATTTCTTTTTACTTTGTATTATTTGTCATATGCCTTAATTTTTTTTACTTACTGTATGCAAAAAAAGTAGTCAGAAGAACCATACAGTTAAGACACTTTGTAAGTGACAAAATAATTTTTCATATCATTATCTAAAAAATTAGATAATTAGTAAATAAGATATATTAAAATAATATATGATACATGAAACATTCATATAGTAGTGAACTTGCACAAAGGTTGTGAATGTTGATCTCAGTAATAAAAATCATATATATTGTAATATAGCTCTTTAGCATATACAGTATAATTACAGGACAGTTGATGAGTTGTGGTCTCCCTGCAGCTAGCCTTCAATGGCCACCTAGATTCGACTTTAGGATTTAGGATTATTTTGTTTTAATTGTTTTTTTTGATTGTTTTCTTTGTAATGTATAAAATGCAAGACAAAAAGTTATTCTTTTTAGTGTCATGCTGTGTCCTGGCAGGGCAGGCAGACAGAACTTAACCCAATGGTGCATTTTTCCAGAGGGAAGAAATGAAAAATTTAAACTTAAATTTACAATATATAAAATATTTTTAAATTTGATTATACTTAAAATATAATCCTGATAAGAAATTGATAAATGTAATAAATATATTTTTTATCAATTCAAGGGCAAACAATTTGTATATAATAATATGGTTGGTACCTTTCAGTTTCTATCTTTCGTTGTTTAAAAAAATATCTTAATTTAATTGTTTCTATTGGATTGTCTGTGAAAAATGACAGAAATAAGACCAAGTTAGTTCACTCAACTTCACACTGTGTGTGGAAATGTGGAAGGCAGTGTAGCTAGAGTGAACGTAAATTTTTTTGCCTTCTCATTACACACTTCCATATACTTTCCGACAAATATAAGTCATTGCGTTTCGAGTTGGAACTAAACGTAAACAATAAAAAAAAGTGTAGTTCATTCCTAGCGTGGGGATCGAACCCACAACTTATTGTGTTCAAGTCGCATTTGTACCCTTGCGCAATTATCCTCACGACAGGCTTTGATTGACACGTATTTCTAAAGTGTTTCACAAAGACCAAAAACAAGTAAAAAGTCAAAATGAAATAATTTAACTCAACGTAAGTTACAAGTCTTATTATTTCTTTATTAATGAACGTCAAAGAATTTACCACCGGTTTCCTAAAATTAATGCCTTGGACCTTACAATAACCTCTGCAAAAAACTTCGGTACTTTGTTTTTAATTTCTTATAATAGAATGTATATATTTATTACTATATAGGTAGGTGTAACAGCGTATTATAAGGTATAACATAGTAAACAACGGTGGCGTATTATATATTGATATCCGTAACTTAGCTCCGCACTGTGTCGGATGTTTATATAGAATACTAATATTATCTTTAAATATGATTTGAATCCACAATCAACACAATTTCAGCTTCAATTCCTTTAGATAAAGCAAATTCTTCATGTTGAGATATTTTGTATACAAAAAAGCATTCTATAATTTAGGTTATGTACATCGATTCAAAGTGAAAAGATTGCCTTGTATAAAGGAACCTTCGCGATTGAACTATATTTATATTTATTTCTTTGTAATTGCCTCTTTTACCTTTCGATTTGTTTTGTGAAAGCTTATACAGTATGGTATAATAGTGGTTTTGTTTTTCAATAAAGCGTTGGTTGTTGCTTTAACATGTTTTTATTTTTTTTTATATAATTACTTATAAATTTTGACGACATTTTCTCGTCCGCTTCTAAAAAAAAGTAGGTACCTTCTTTCTCTCCTTTCTACTCTTCAAAAGTGATGTGAACTCAAGAATATTCCGTATAAAAAATATGGATGGATTTTATAGTTTATAAGCTGATCACACGCGCCTTCGCCCGCCTTAATTATTTTTTAAATTATATTGTACAGGAGATATTTCTATAAAGTTTCATCTAAATCCGTTCAGAAGTATTGGCCTGAAAGTCAAAGTATCACATTTATCATATTAAAAAGTTGATGATTATAAATAATTATCTCAATAGGGCTATTTATACACAAATAATTATTCTTTTCAGTTTGACTCAATATGTTTGTTTAATTGGTTGAAAGCAATAATATCAGGAAAGAATTGCAAGGCTAGAATGGAAAATATATAAAAGTTATATAATTAATTAATTATTTATACAATTAACTTTTCAATCCCCGACAAGAGGGGTATTATAAGTTTGACCCGTCTGTCTTTCTGTGGCATTGTAATTCTTGAATTACTTGAATATCTAATGAGATACTGATTTTTTAGAATATATACCATATTGGTTTGAAATTGTTGTTAGTTATTTCCACCTGACCAAGTGGCTGAAACATTAGTAATATATACGTAGGTACTCGTATATGCATCTTTTAAAACAGTAGTTAAACAAAATTTATACTTCATATGGAAAACTTACGATAAACATAAGAGCGAGAAAATTCTAGACATGTATGAAGTATTTCTTTAGATAAGCTTACATATTATTGTTAGGTATTTATAGTTATTTATAACGTTGTTCATTTCGTAGTTTAATTTAGTATAAGTTGGGCTATTTTTGCTACCATTCAAATATAAAAAATGCATCTTTTGCGGCTTTGCTTCTCCGCGTATGAGTATACCTATTATTATTTTTTTGCACTGTTTCTTCTTAGGTCTGAGGCAGTAACGTAGGTGAGTCGATGGTTAATTCTTTGAAGTTCAAAATATGAACTATGTAATTTCTTATTTTGAACAAAATATTTCAACTAGCAAGTCAATCGAGTGTATTAATTTGATATCATCTTGTGATCTTTGAGATCATCTTATGGTGAAAGTAAAAAAAATATGTAAGAACATATTTTTTTTTTACTTTCTCCCAGTGTCCCGCACCTTACAGGATAGTAAAAAAAACCTGACAACCTAGTGTTAAAACACTCCGTTCCGATTAAGATCGCGCCTGGTCGCGCTTTGTCTTATAGCAAGCACTAGGAAATGAAAATATTAAACAAATATTTAATGACCACCGAGTGTTAACAACCACAAGCTTTTACCATATTTATAGATTAATTTAAGATAAAAACGCAACAAATATAATTTTCTTATTTCCAGTTTCTCGCTAACCCTAGTGGACAGTCTCGACAGTTTGGTAGTGATGGGCGACTTCGCGGAGTTTAGTCGTGCGTTGAAGCTCGTTATAAAGGATGTCACTTTCGACCACGATATAATAGTTTCTGTGTTTGAAACTAATATACGTATGCTTGGGTAAGATTTTACCTTTTTTTTATTTTAACCTCTGATGTAAAAAAGGGAGTTTTGTGTTTGCTTGTTTGTCTGTGTGTATGTATGAGGCACCGTAACTTCTGTATGATTAAACTGATTTGAGTTTGTTTTTTTAATCAAAAGTCCTGTGTATCGTTTTGGTTGTTATGGCTGCGTTTTATGAATCGGATTAGCACTTAATAGTACGCTACAAGAATTCTGTTGAGATGAGGTAGTGAGTTTGTACCTTGACTTACAATATGTGATACATTTAAACGTGAAATGAACTTGACCAACGGGTTTTCAAATAACACAGTTAAATCCGTTATAAGTACTTAATAAATACCGTACCGTACCGTTATTTATAGTCGCGTTATTTTTTTTTAATTTACTTATTATATGTCCTGAGGCACAAGTGCGTGCTGTGGTGTGTGCATACGACAGGTAGTGGGTTTGATCATAACTCATGGGAATTAAATATTTTATATTTCATACCTCCGCTCTGGTAACACGGTATAGCGCGTTGTCGAGTTTCTCCACTCAATACGCAATGTCATGGGAAAGGGAAGGGTTTTGGCAATGGAGTGTTTTGACACTTGACTAAGATAAGGCAGTGCTAAGTTATGGATATAAAGTAGTTTAATACAAAACACCCTGATTTTTCTTAAATATTAAAAATATTTGAGAATAATAAATAACATTTTTCTAGCGATTACCGACAATATCTATCAGGTCATTAAATAAAATAATATTTATATTGTTGTTATTTTGGAACTCGCAATAGCCGATGTATAAATTCGATTGGAAGCTTATAATTAAAATAGATTAGGATTCGCCGTATTTGCAATTTTTTTGATTATGTTTAAGAAGTTAGAACAACAATGATAACGTAAAATATATGTTTTCTAGTGGTCTCCTCTCAGCACACGTATTAGCGTTGGCTTTGAAACCCGACGTGCCGGCCTTAGAATGGTATCGCGGTGAACTTTTGACCATGGCGGAAGATCTTGGAAGAAGGTTGTTGCCAGCATTCAATACTTCCACCGGTATACCTCATGGAAGGGTTAGTAGGTTTTTGTGTTTTTACAAGCTTTTGTTAATTTTTTTAAATGAAACGTACAAAACTAATATACGCTATTAGTCCTAGATTAGTAGTTATTTTATTTAAATTTTTGTGTTATTATAAGCTTGAAATCTTGAAAGCTAAATTTGACTTCCTTGAGCAATTTTGATTATGGCTTTAGTTCTCATGTCAATAATAGTTATAATATATTTTATATTAAGTGTATATATAATAAAAGAACTTGATTTTTAAAATACAATACATCATGAATAAATAATTTCAAAATTAAAATATAAGTTTGTCCTTTAATATATTATTTAATATACATACATATGTTTTATTTGTATATCGGCCTGCGTTGGTCATATCGAAATATCAAAATAGAGTTGTGTATGGACATACAGGACTTATTCCAGGGCCCAAAACACAGGTACAGGAACTAATGGAAGCAATTCTTGTAAATGGTAATCATTTTTCAATTCGAGCCTATATTTTCTGAGATTAGCGCATTCAACCAAACTAACTCTTCATATTTATAATATTGACTTTTTACTAGCTTCACGCTGTATCCCGCATGAAGCATAGTAGGCAGAGGGATCCAGTGTTAAGACACTCTGTGCCACTTCCGTTCCCCACTTTCCGCCGAATTTGAGATATTGCGTGTTGAGTGGCGGAACTCAACGCCGTGCTTTGCTATATTACCAGAGCGAAGAAATGAAACATTAAATATTTAAATTGAAAGTATTAAATATTTCATTTCCTCGAGTGGGAATCAAACCCAGTACCTATCGGATACAGTCAACGCTTGTGCCGCTGCACCACGACAGGCCTCAAATATAATGTTGATATAGATACATATAGATACATACATGTATATGTACATACAGATATTGTAAATTTGGCGATAATGGTAATGATACTCATATGTCGAAATTTGATGTAAAGTATCAAAGTAGGTAGAGAAAAGCTGGAAAGACCTAGTGTTAAGACAGTTTTACATATTGAGACTTCGCTGATTTCTTAATGCTTTTGCATTCACAGACGCATGTTTGTGATAACAGCCATATATATATATATATATATTACTATTTTTTCTTAACTTTTGTAAAGGTAAACCTCCGGCACGGCATTCGCGGATTTGAATCGCGTGAAACTTGCACGGCTTGTGCGGGAACGATGATCTTGGAGATGGCTGCCTTATCCCGCTTAACTGGAGATTCCATTTTTGAGACCAAGGCCCACAAGGCCATGGATAGATTATGGAAAATAAGGCACAGGTGGGTATTATTAGAAGAAACTATAATTAATATATTTATACAATTTGGAGGTCCTTGACCTTGGCCTTGACCTTGTGTTAGAACAATCAATTCCTAGTTTAAAACATCCATCCTCCATTAACCGCCTTAAACTATTTTGTTTTAGAAATAGGTTTACATACTTTTTTAGTTAGTTTAAGAAATAAACATTTTTTATTACAATTCATTTAATATTTTTTCACGTTTTCCAGGACTTCCGACCTTATGGGCACAGTAATAAACATACACAATGGTGACTGGGTAAGAAAAGACTCTGGTGTCGGCGCCGGAATAGATTCCTACTACGAATACTGCCTGAAAGCCTACATCTTGCTGGGCGATGAGAAATATTTGGCGAGATTCAATCGCCATTATAACGCTGTAATGAAATATATAAGCCGGGGACCCATAATGTTAGCCGTCCATATGCATAGGTGAGTTAGCTTTTTTTTAAATGAGTTTGTTTTTTAGGAGCCTAGTGTTAAGAAACTCCAGTCTTTTCGCTTTGCTTTATTACCAGAGCGATGAAGTAAAACTATAAAATATTTCATTTCCTCGACTTGTAATCGAACCTACTATCCACCGCGTTTAAAGTTACCCGTTTTTATTGAATTATTTGTTAATTTATGTTTTAAAAGACTGCCAAAATGCTAACACAAACTGCTAAAAATTAAATTGCTCATGCGACTTTCATAAAGTATATTAAACTAAGAACCACCATGATGTACAAAGCTTTTAATAAAAAGCCACCCTCATATAAGTTCATTTATTCAGGGACTACGGTGACACAGACAGACACATCAAAATTACAACACCCTATCGTCAAATTTTTGAAGCTTTTTTGTATCGTGTTGGTTTACAAATTGGCCTTCACGCACTATCCCGCACTATCCCGAACTATCCCGCACTATATCAGGATAGTCAGGAACATAGTGATAAGACAACGTTCGTGTACTACTACCCAATTTTCAAATTTTCATGATGAATATAAAAATCATTCATTCATATTTGTTTTAGACATTGCTACTTAACAAGGGGGAAGTCAAATGTTTTTTTTATTTTTTTCTTCAGATTCCAAAATTATGTTATTTTTTGTCCGTACTACTAAATCTTTATATACTATAGCAAAATTCTCTCCATATTTAGTGAAAAATGTTGTTTTACAGAATTGCTTTAAGTTACGGTCTTTTGAATTTGCAGACATTTTACTTTTATATAACGATATAGATATTGTTTTATAACTATTTTTATTAGATACCAAAAAATTGCAGCAATTATCTTGTTAAAGCAGACGAACCCGTTGACGGCTAGTTAATATTGAATAAATTTCAAAATACTCCTACTGTAACTTTCTTAGCAAAAGTTATCGATGGCGGCGTAAATACTCTAAAAATCTGTATTTCAAAGTAATTTCTGTGACAAATTATTAAATAAATAAATCTTAGGTTTTTTTATACTTTATGTTGTATCCCTCTCAAAGTAGGCAGAGGGATCTTAGTGTTAAAGCACTCCGTTCCCGATTTTCTGTCAAATTCTTAAGGTATTGCGTTGTTCCGTGGAAAAGTTATAAGTAGAATTCAAATATTTTTATTCAAAATAAGAAGCCGAGTTTCGTTTTTTAGACGTCAAATAATTTACGCGAAAGAACCTCAGCGGGACATGTCTCTTTTTTAACCAAAATTTTACATCATATTATTATAATTGACAATTATGCATTTGATAGCCTGAAGCGAGCATTTTATTCCCAAGGCGCGTAATCATTTATAAAATCGGCAATAACTTTAACACACAAACGTCTTTTCACAACTTTTTTAAATTGTGAAATAGACAATTCTCGCACGATTTTTGGGTTAATATTGTAAAAGCGTACGCACTGTCATATCATTTACAAACATTAAAAAACAGAAAAGTACCAAGAACCCTGTAGGACCCCCATACTGTTTAATGATCCAGGAGATTTCCTACCATTCACATCAACTTTTGCCGTAATGGTGTACCTTCATGACCAATGTTGAGTACTGCACGCAATCAAATGCCTTGGACAAGTCACAGAACATGCCAAGAGCATCCTGCGATCTTTCCCATGCGATGCGATACTTCCCAACGGTAGTAGAGCGACCCTTAGTAAAACCGTACTGTTTATTATGCATTAGTTTATGATAATTAAAATTTTTGAAAAAAAATTATTAAATATAATTTTTTTTAATCACTCTCACTTACTTACTTACTTAGCTTCACGCTATATCCCTTACGGGGTAGGCAGAGAGAACGGAGCGCCAAACGCTACG